>JBBPMQ010000623.1:0-13002 GCA_038090375.1 Boletus rubroflammeus | reverse complement strand
GGACCTGTGAGCTTCCTCCTCCCAATGATAGTGTTTGCCTTCTTCGTGAATAGTTTAGCGACGTCGTTGAAAGTGAGAGGGGTGGAGCGAGTGCTGGGGGTGGTGGTGGTGGCACTTGTAGTGCTGGTGGAAGATGTAGACATCTGGTTCATTGTGAACTCCTTGAAGATTTGCCATTCTACACTGTCCGGAAGACCCTGCAACAAGTCGAAGATTGCCTTGTTGTTTGAGTAGTTGACACTCATTTGAATGAACCTGCGACGAGCATCTTTGAAAACACCGAGATACCGAGATGTGTTGTTAGCATCTTTGAGTTTCTCTGAGCGGACTCGTGCTCGAAGTTCATATTGGGAAAGCAGGTCGTTCCGTGAGTAGTGCTCTGAAAGAATCTTCCACTGTTCACGTGCGGTTTGAGCTTCGTTGAGCTGGTTTGCTACGACTGAGGAAATTTTCCAATCGATCAATGCCTTGGCCTGTGCATTCTTTGCCAGCCAATCGAGGATCTTTTCCTTCTCTTCGTCGGTGACGGCAGCTGGAACTGCCGGTGTGGGTTTATCGATAGCGAGCTCAGCAAGATCAAGCGGATCTGAACCGTTGCTACAGTGATTCCAGAGACGTTCGCCCTTAAGGGCTAACGTTATCTGTCTATGCCACTGTGCATAGTTCTCGGTGCCCGTCAATTCGCAAATGTGGTCATATTTACCCATGGCTAAGTAATTAATATCCATGGTCTTGAGTGAGTGCTCAGAATCTAGATCTCATTGATTTGGGTTCTGTCTGGTCAGAACCCGGGGCTCATAACCTGTACGAGCTAGACAGATAACGACTCAGCGATCACAGAAAGTGGTAGAGCGCTGTATTAGTACCTAGACAGATAACGACTAAGTACTGGTAAGTAACAAGAGATCTAGGTCGGATTGGTTAACATACCTCAGCGATCACGGAAAGCTGAGGAAAAGTCGAACCAGACAACGCACGTCCTAACACTACAAGATTATGTAATATGTGATGTAAGCGATGTGCAAGATGCGAGTGGACTGCTACAAGATGTAATGTGCAAGATGAAGATGGCCAAGTGAATAAGATGGTTAAGTCCAACAGAGGCAGCACTGCGAGACAATCCCCTGTCAGAGGCTGAAGCCTTGAAACACAAATCCCCCTAGTGCTGTCCTTCGTCAGCTGTCCAACAGCAGCCATGCACCCTCCCCATCGTCGTCTGCAGCCCCGTTGCCATTGTTCTAAGTCCAAGTTGTGCTGCTCAGGCTGTCGAGTGTCGAGCTGGCTGCCAGTGTCGTTTGGGTTCAAGTAAAATAGTATTTCCAAGCCGTACTCCTACTTTATGTCATGGTCCATCCATAGTCTCTGCTGCCATATCCTACTACCGCCGTTTAATTGTAGCCATCGTCATCGACACTTCCCTTCACCGTGCGCCATCAATGCATGCATCATGCCCTGAGATTCGCTGTGGTGGTGAGGAACCCCGGCCGAAAATGGCAAGTGGCGGTGAATCACGTGAGAACTCAATGGCTGACGTGGTAAATTTCTTCACCTAAGTTGAGCGAGGAGTATCATGACGCTGAGGCTGTTAGACAAGCAAATGTCAGGGGCGTCATAGCACAAGCTGTGGCTGGAATCAGAGAGTGCTCCCTGAAAGATGGTTTAGCACCAGCTGATGAGTGTTATTCCATCAGCTTTTGGCAAGAGTCATATTCAATTCAATCCGACAATGGCAGATACCTCATTGCTAGTGAACAAGTTGACATCTCTTGATACATTTTGTTTGACAATGATTATGACAGTTAGATACCGTTGAATCCCCTGAATCCAACTTGTGATGGGCCTAAACTTGAAGTTGTTATCAGATAAGATTGTGGCAAGAAGAGCAAACGTGGCAATTCCGTATTCGGTCTGTGGCAGTGCAAAAGTTGGATCACTGGCTTTGTCGTGTCCAGTGTCCACACGATCTAATTTCTTGACCGTCGTCCGCGACGACCTTTAATCTTGACGACCTACAGCTTTCGTCTTCCGGAAGGTTGTTCAGGCGCTGGACCACATTTTGGTTGTGTCTTTCATCATGACTATGTGTCATAGAACACGAACACGTCGAGCTGCGTGGCTGGCCTTTGGGCTCGTCACGCTAGCTGCATTCTCTGTCTCTGCGCAGCCAGAAGCATCGTTTTCTGTCCAAAGTGTAAGACAAGCACTCAATGTTCGTTTGTCCTCACGACCGATGTCTTCTGTCAGGTACAACCCGACCCCACACCTGAATTGAGTGCCGATAATGTTCGTGAGGCACCCGTAAGTACACGTGTATTGCCTTCACATTCCGGCTGGTTATACTTGAAAGTAAAGTATTATTGACCACACCACTCTGCAGACACCCCGACGCACACTGGTGGATGCTGAACAGGCAACCGATGGTTTGATCCCTGTCCGCTGGAATTACACGCGACGGTTAACATTCGAACAGCTACCCATGCCTTTAGGCTTGCAATGATAACTCTCTCCAATCTCACCGCACATCCACCACCATATGACCACGACCCATTCTCACAATCAAGTATCTCGCAAGCAACCTCATTCCTTTCATCCTATCTGCCCAGCGCTCAGGGTCAAGGACCCATTGGTCGTGCTATCCGTGTAGCGATCAAACTTCGTCAAAAAATTTATCCTTTTCGGATTTTCTCTTGGACGGATAGTTCGGCCGCGGCCGCACGCAAAAAAGACGAGGAGATACGTGGCAAAGCGATCAAGGTGATTGATTTGCTTCAGTACTCCGCCGAGCTTGGAAATACGGATGCGCTGTACACTCTCGCTCGTCTGTCCCTCGTACGTTCTTTTTTATCGGATGTGCTTTTGCATTGAGGGAACGTTCTTCACAGTTCCCCCCAAATGTCTACTTTACGTCGGACCCCAAGCTTGCCTACTCATATTTCTCTACACATACGTCCTTGACTGGGAACGCATCCTCGCAAGCAGTCCTTGCTTTCTTCCACGCCACAGGGTACGCAGACACGGTGCCGGTGGATCAGGCCAAAGCTATGTTGTATTACACTTTTGCTGCACAGGGAGGACACAAAGGCGCGCAAATGGCACTCGCATACCGTTACTGGAGTGGTATTAGTACATTGGAAGACTGTTCTCGGGCTGTGGAATGGTACGAAGCAGCCGCTGATACCGGTAAACATTCGACCTGCGTCGTGTGGTTCGTATGATCTATTGACATGTGTTGTGTGTTAACAGCCATGGAGATGTTTTTGTCAGGCCCTCCCGGGGGTCGTACATTACCCTACACACACACACGGCTCTCCGATTTGGATGGGGGAGTGTACGGACCAGGTGCCAGCGTTGCATCGACAGGGCTTAATGTCGTGAAGCCAGCTGTAAAAGCAGGCTTTGCTCAAGCAGCAGGTGAAACATGGGAGGATCTTCTTGAGTACTACATGGTACATTTTTCATTCCATGCTACCAAGTGTTTTGATTCACCCTGTTCTCCAGTTTAACGCCGATCGCGGCGAAATGGATTTTGCGTACAAACTTGGCAAGATCTTCTATCAGGGGAGTATCTACGCAACCTCGGGCGGGATCGGCTCTGGTTCTGAAGGTGTCGCGCGCATCGGTCAAGATTTCAATCTCGCTCGATCTTACTTTCTCAAGATTGCGCGCCAAGTTTGGCCTCGCGATCCACTCAATCCGCTCCAGCACAGCACCCTGAATGACAAGGATGAGGGCATCACCCAACCCGGGTGGGCAGCGAAAAGTGCTGCTTACTTGGGGAGGATGTACATGCGTGGAGAGGGTGTGAAGCGGGATTATGAGATGGCGATGATGTGGTTTGAGCGTGGAGCAGAGTATGGTGATCGCGAGTGTCATAATGGATTGGGTATCATGTGGCGAGACGGGTTGGTTAAAGGACGCCAAGATGTTGGCAAGGCGATGGGATACTTTTCGCATGCGGCGGGCCAAGAATTGGCAGAAGCACTCGTCGACATTGGGAAAAACCACTATGGTACGTGCATGCGAGACATTTCGAGTTGAACGATCTCATGTTCGAATCAAGGCAGGGGCGATATCAAGCTGGCAGGGACTTATTTTGAGACAGCCGTTCGTTACGGGTCTCCGTTTGAAGCTCACTTTTATCTTGCCAAGATCCATACGTTGAATATGCGTACTCCTGGACTTCCTCAAGGCTATGCTGCCGGTTCGTGCGCGAACGCTGTTTCGTTTTACAAGCTTGTCGCGGAACGTGGGGTTTGGGATGATGACCTCATTGACGATGCCGAGTTTGCTTGGAACAGCGGTACCGCGCGTGGCAAAGAAATGGCCATTATCAAATGGTGGATCGCAGCCGAGAGAGGTTCAGAAGTGGCCCAGAACAACCTCGCGTATGTCTTGGACCAAGGTCAATTCAAACATTAATCCTTTGGCCACCCGTCTGAGCTGACGTATTGTCTGTACTTTATAGATAGAAGCATTCTGCGTCTGACGCGCTTCGCTCCCATTGAAGCATCCAACGACACCGCACGACTCGCACTGACTCAGTGGACGCGCTCCGCTGCGCAGCGCAACATCGACTCGTTGGTCAAAGTTGGAGACTATTACTACCATGGGCTCGGTGTGCCAGACGAACCAATATCGGTTCGTTGGGAGAAGGCGGCCAAGTATTACCAGAGTGCAGCGGACACGCAGCTGAGCGCGCTCGCAATGTGGAACCTGGGATGGATGTACGAAAACGGCGTTGGTGTACCTCAGGTGAGTGTTGACGCTCGGGAGACCAAGCCGGATTCACATCGATACTCCCTGCAGGATTTCCATCTCGCAAAGCGACATTATGATCGAGCGTTGGAAACGAATAACGAAGCGTACCTTCCTGTGTTGTTATCCTTGATTAAACTGTATGCCAAGAGCGTTTGGCATACGTTACAGGGTGGGCAGAATGGTCTTTCTCTGTGGGGATACGACGAAGACAAACGTATGGTCTCCTTTACGTTACTTTACCAGTCCTAGCACTGACAAGCATACGCTCATAGTGTCCATTCCGCAGAGGGCGAACTTAAAACGGGAAATCGATGCTACTTCTCCGACACAACCCGATCCCAAGACAGATGAACGGGATATATCCACCGCCGAGGAACTGGATGTCGAGTTCCGGGATGACGGCTCATGGTATATTGGGAAAGCCAGAGAAGAGTTTCACAGACGCCGGACAGCCGAAGCCCGTCACGAAGAGGAGGAGGATCCCGTCCAGGTCTGTTGAATGCGTGTCCCGCAAATCGTCTTGGCTGACCAAAGCCCATTTCCATCTTCATTTCAGTGGGCGAGGGACAGGAGGAACGCAGAGAACGAGCGGGATGGTGACTTTGGCCCCGAAGACTACTTTGATGGGGCGTTGAGGGGTGGACACCGGGGTGAAGAGGTTGCGGACGAATTCGCGGAGACGATGTTGCTTGTGGGTCTGTGTGTGGCCGTTGCGATCCTGATCTACATCCGGACTCGGATCGTGGAGCGCGCGCGGCGAGAACAGGAGCAACGACAGCCTGGAGAGCAGCAACAGAATCTCGGGGTATTTCCTCCGCCTGGTGACCCTGCACGACAAGATTGGTTGATTTGGCGATGATGATCGTGGGGGAAAGTTGTTGAGGCGTATATATATTCGCGTACCGAGTCAACTTTGAGAGCATACCGCTACAAGCCTTGTTTGGTCTTGCTTGGTGAGCCAGCAGTCACTGGGTTCGGTTTGATGCGGCAAGGTCGACGCGCGTGGTGCTCAACGACGACGACGACGACGACGACGACGCTGAGCTGCTTCAAGTACTTGCCAGTGTTCATACGCTCTGTTTCAGTCGAAATCCCGCATCTACGCCATCACGAGGCTTGGACATAGCATCTCATCGGGTTATTGACATACACACTGCCCAGGCGTGCCCGAACTTGCCCGCGTTTGCTATACACAAGACACGATGAACCTTGACCTAGAAACGCTCGAAGGGCCCGTCACACGTATTCTCACTGCACCCGGTACGGATCTCTCCACAATTAGCGCAAAACGCGTCCGCAAAGCGCTTCTCGGAGACCCGCAATATGCCTACCTCGGACTCACACCCGAGGTACTCAAAACGCGGCGCGCGGACGTCGATCAAGTCATTTCTCGGATATTCGAGCATGTCAATCGGGCTGCGTCGAGTGGGGGATCGAAGCGGAAACGGGAGGAGGACGAAGAGGACGGGGGTGAGGAAGTGGGCGAGGGAGATGAGCAGCTGCCTACCGAGCCGAGTGAGGATGCCGGGGAGGTCGAGAATGCGGTAAGTAAGCCGCCGAAGAAGAAGAAGGGGAAGAAGAGCGTGGAGGAGAGCGATGCGGTGTTGGCACGCAAGTTGTCGACAGAAATCAACAGTCGGTCGCGGCGGGGTGTTTCGTTGGCCGCTGGCACGTCGAGCCCGCGGAAAGCGAAGCGAAAAGCGAAGAAGAGTGCTGAGGTGGTCGACTCGGCGGAAGAGGAGAACGAGGATGGCGAGGCCAAGCCGAAGAAGCGGGGTGCTGCCAAGGGTGGGTTCGCAAAAGAATACACGCTTAGGTGACGCGATATGCTGTTTTGCACGCGACGTGCTGTTGTCTGATTTTGTTTTAGTGATCCACTGTCGGCGGTGCTTGAGGTGGAGAAGCTGTCTCGCCCACAAGTCGTCAAGAAATTATGGGAATATATCCGTCAGCACGAGCTTCAAAATCCTTCGAACAAGAAGGAAATTCTTTGTGACGATGCACTCCGTGCTGTCTTTGCTGTCGACAAGATCGACATGTTCCGGATGAACAAAGTACTGGGACAGTACGTGGGCTTCGCACCAACGACGATCTTCCCGCTTACTTTCTTCGCAGGCATCTTCACGAAGGGTAATGGCAGCGGAGTTGTACGATCTATACCCGCTGGGTATCTCCAATATTTCATTTGTTTCACTGGGCATTCTGCAGAGCTACCCTCTGTATGGGATACTTGTTCAAGAATAAAGTGAACCCACACCGACTGTATTACCCCGTAAAGTACATTGCAAGACTAAACCTTGCGGCACTGGCATTGAATGTATGAATATTTACAAAGGTAGTAAGTAGTCTGTGGATACCGATGGTATGTGGGCCTGCTCGGAAAGCGAAGGAAGGTCGAAATTGGTTCATCAGTGCAAATTCTGAAGCTTCATCCACTCCTTGTCATTCGCGTTGAAGTCAACTCCTTTCTTCTTCCACCATTGCCTCGCCTCGTCCCCACCTCCAATAGCATCCTCCAAGGCTTCCTCGATGTCGCACACCCGATACTGAATAGGGAGCCCACTCTTATCCCACCACTCAAGCACTTCGCTGCGGTTATGACGCGTTGCTCCGCTAAGAGCCTCTCCGTCGAAAGCAACCTGTAATCCGCTCCCCAACCACCATCCCAAAACATCAACCTTCCCAAGACAACTCGCGTGCTGCATCACGTGGCGGTCATATTGGTACTCGAGCTGTGACGTCGCCCACCATCCGAGCACATTGACATGCCCAGCCGCACTCGCCATGTCCATGACACGACCAATTTTGAGTGGCAAGCCGTTCTGCAGATGCTGTCGCTTCCACCAGTCAAGGACGGCGATGTGGTTCTTTGAACTCGCCTGCTCCAGAGCGGCTTCGGTATATTCAAGGGGGGGACCGGAAGCGGCCCACCAGTCGAGGGAGGCAATTTTTCCGTTGCGCGAGGCGGTATCTATAGCCTCGGCGATAGTACCTTTTTTTGGAGGGTGCACCAACTCGGGGTGTTGCTCGAAGCCATGTTTCCACCATGCAAGCACTGCGGTGCGACCGTGCTTTGACGCTGTAATGGGAATCAAGTCGTCCCGGAAGACAGACAAAAAGATGGGCCGGTGTTGGGTGAGTAAGAATTCGAGCACGTTAACGTACCCAAAGCGAACGGCAGCAGCAGCACCGAGTCGCGTAGGTGGGTTGAGGGAAGGATCAGAGGCCCGGATCAGAGGCACAGAACCAGTGAGCATGGCGAGATCAGTGGCACCTGCGGTGCTCCACTCGTGGGGTACTGGCAGAGAAGTGGGCACCCCGAGGGCACGACAGAGCGGCCAGTTGCCTAGATGATCTAAGATGTCTGCCAAAATCTCGATTGGGAGATCTGGTGTGCGCGATTGCAGCGGCTCCGAATATGTTTTGCCGTCTTCGACAGAATCGGAAGATGTCAGACTTTCTACCGATGCGGTTGGGAAGTGATAGGTGTGGAAGTCATGTTTTGCTAATCGCGATACCAGCTCTGAATCTGCACCAGACGTGGGCAAGTTGCGAACTTTGAGGAAGAGAACCAATTCTTGGTGGGTGAATTTGGCGTAAGCGTTGTACACGATGCTTAACGGTCTTTCATAGTTCTGATAGAGCGATTGCATCGAGTGTGAGATTTGAGGGGGAAAAAAAGCGTTGCCACATACCGCCATATGCAGAATAAATTGTAGTGGATCCTAATAATGTGCCAGTGGGAGTCGCTCACACGTACAATGTGATACCCTACACGTCACGTGCTTGAAACACTTTGGTACAATGGTAGTCGGACGACGGGACACTGTGGTTTTGATCACTTATATCCACTCATCCTCCAGTAGCTCAGTGACCTTGCCATATGTATCTATTGACGTCAGCCCGGCGGTTCCAGTATCCGGGCAATTCATTTCAGCGTTCCCTAACAGTGAGTCTTTGGCAGCCTTTTCAGGCATCGCAGCCACGCTCGGTGTTACTGTGTCCAAAAACTGTGCCTGTACAATCATCTCGTGTCACTTTGCAAAGTGGCGTTCATATGTCGTGACGACATCTACACCAGCGCGGCTAAACTAATTGAGGAAATACTCGACCACCCGGGCGCTACGCTATCACTGTATAACGTTACCACTTGAGAGCTGTGATTGGAGGACAGGTCGGCGAAAAAGGGTCCTTCCAAAAAAGAAACGACCACAGCCCATCCCAAAGCTCGCTTCAGAAAGTTGATGCACTTGGTCAGCGATCGCTTCACCGACTTTTTAACAGATGCGGAGAGATCTGGAGCACTGGGCTATATTCGTATTGAAAGCATCGATCATCATCGGGCCAGTGGGTTGGTTAAGACAAAAACAATACATTTAATGTTAACCGAGTGTTTAGGACCGGTCCTAAACATTGCCGTTCTACTGAACGGCAGCGGCATGTTGGAGGTCCAAGCAGAAGAGGTGACTCGAGAGTATAAACCACGTCATCTCACCCCTACGATCAAAGTTAGTCTCTGTTCATCCCCGAGGTGGTATGTCTATAGTGCGAGTTAGTTGTGTTTATCCCGGAAGTCATGATCTAGAGTGGAGATCAGGTACAACCTATTGCCTGCTCGTGAGTGGTGAGCATCTTAATCATCATTCTGCCGACAACAGAACAAGTATCACGGTATTGAAAGGTTGCCAGCGTGTACGCAATGAGCTAATACCAACGTTCCGAAAGACTACATTATGTATCAGAGGGACAGTTTGAAATAACCTGTCCATACTAGAATCTATCACGACGACTCTGTTCTACATAATGATTGAATATGGTGAGAAAAGTATATCCCTTGGGAGAAGAAACTGTAAACATACCTTGCTTGAAGGGGCAGTTTGAGAACTCGTCTTCTAGGTCAGAGTGCATGTCTAACCACTGGTCCAGTGTGCTGATGAACTCAGCATGCGAGACTTCTGTTCGTAATCCTTTGGCAGGTGTGCGTAGTGTGCCAATCCAGAATATCGTGAAACAACCCGCGACCAAACTGCAGATGGGCTTATGCAGATCCCCTGGCCAATTATTCTCCGGACAATGCACGAATTCGGAGCTTTCAATGATTGTCGTTGCGCCATTATCAGTCGCGATTGCAGAGAGCTTGTCACCGGCTATACGCCGCAGGCTGCCATCTGCCCAATCAGCATACTCTTTTGGCCAATTTCTCATATGGGAGAGACGACCGGAACCAACGGACCGAACAAACCCAGCCTCGTTGGCTTTACGCAACTCCGTGTCTGAAAGTGGTCCTGCATAAGAAAAAAAGAACAGCAAAAGCACGTAGAGGAAGGATTCCACGTCATCAAAGTGCGTATGCCTGCCACCCCGAAGGACGTTATAGAAAATGTAAGGAAATGTGCCCTAGGATACGTGTAAGTTGATAACGACAGTAGACAGCTGGAGTACATACCGTTTGTAGCCCCTTCACAAGTTGAGGTTTCTTGTTATCGGGTATATGAGCAACGGATGTCTCTTACATGGCATCTGGTCATCACTGAAGCCCCTGATTGCACCAAACGTCGTACACGTCTTGCCATTCTTCTCTACTTTAAACGTCCTAGATACGCGTCAGTGGAGCGCTTTTAAATTAAGGCAGGATAACATACCTGAGCGGCACGATCAAGTTAGGATGAGGTTCTTTGCTCATCAAATGTTCCATAACTGCATCCTGTTCCACTATACGCCCGAGATCTTGCCATGCCATTTCAACGCCAGAAGCATGTTGTTATCATTGAGATCTACGACGCAGAACACCGTCGTTCCCCTTCCACGAATCGAGCTCGCCGTGAACAAGATCCCAAAGCATTCGTAACCATACACCGCGACAGGGAAGAAGACGAAGCGATCCACTTCTTTGACGACGTTCTCCTCGGTCCGGCGCTTCTTTGATTGCGTCCCCTCGTCGCCGTCATCCGCGATTTCGGAGTGAACCCTCTTTGAGGATGTCAAAGATGCGATTGCGTGTTGGCAGGGAGCAGCCGAAGCACTGCGGGCGTGAGATCTAGCGTCGGAGATTGCCACACGTGAAAGAGGATTTGGCACCGAATACACCTGGCATTGCTTGGTCCGTCGTAAGGTAGGGTTTGAAGTTGCTGCGTTCGACGCGACTGAATGGTGGGTAACGTTTTTGGCCGTGCAGGCCTGTTCTTTCCCTTTCAATGATACGTCCGGATTGTGGCCGAGGTCGACCTTGTCCGCCAATGCGAGACCAAGCAGGATCCGTATGAACTCGATGCAACCACGACCATCCGCAAGCATCAGTTCGAGACGTTCTGTGCTGCACCCTCTCCACGCAAGAACACCGCTTTGTCCTTTGTGATTGTCATCCCGAGAACATAATACACCCACGGCTGCGCACGTTTCAAGCCGCGTGCATACCGTTGCATCTGTTCGACGCCCGCCTCCAGGTCCCTGTTCTTCGGCTCGCCGACCAGGCACATACTTCAGATCGACGGTCTTGAAGTCATTTGTGAACGCTTCGATGGGCAACAAAAGGAAGTCGGGTTCGTATGTTAGCGGTATAGCATGACTTTTGTCCTCGGGAGCCGCGAAGCGATGGCGAGCTTGGGCTTCGCGAATGCGTAAGCACGATCTGTGAAGTTGTTAAGGAACGAGACGAGTTCGTCTTCACCGAGAGGTTCGGCGGGGAACGTGGTCCACCTGAATGAGTATGTTTTCGTTTTCTGCTTCCCCTTTCCCTTCTTTCTCCTTCCCCTTCGTGTCGGTAGACGAGCATTCCGACTCCTCGCCATTGCCTTCGGTATCCGGTTTGATGCAGTCGTGCTCATCAGCGTCCTCGAACGCCTGCTGAATCGCACATTGAACGTCATCGGAGTGGGGCCTTTGGATCGTTGTTGTTACGAGGGCCCGTCCCTTCGAAAACTTGAACCACCCTATCGTCGACCAATTGGCGTAAAATATCTCTCGCCAGCTCTGTCGACACTATGTGTCCCAAAACGTAGTCGGCGAGATCATGCATGAGGTACCGTGCCTTTGCTATCTTCGCTGTATTTGCAATCGGTCGTGTTTCGCTGAACGTGAGACGGGAGGACAGATCGAGTACAACAAGTAACCAACGCACGACTATGTTCACGATTCTCGCATATTGCGACGCGTCTGTGTTGGCGTTAATGACATTAGCATACGTCATCAGCGTAGTAGTAGCCATTTCACGAAGTGAAAGTACACAAGATCAGAATGGTGAGTGTTTCTGAGTGGCGGTTGGAAAAAACGGATCTTACAGTCACAAGAGTAAGCTTAGCCCGCCTCTCATACCAAACCTACGCGCTGTGGACGAGTGCTCGCTTGTCGTCACTGATGGATAGACAATGGGGTCTAATGTGGAATCCTGTCGACTCGGAGGCGCATCAGCAATTGGACCACGGCCTTATCCCAGCTTGGCGCTCTTAGCCGCCAAGAAGAAGTACCAAAAGTGATTAAATTAGCGTAAGGAACTGCTAAGGCACAACTAAGGAGTTTTTGCTCAAGCAGAATCAGGATTCTCTCGAGTCACAATTAGAAAAGGGATTAAGTAGTCTAATTAAGATAATTTCTGTACCCGGGAAGTCATTTATGTTCCGTACAAAATTAAGGGTACATGATTTGACAACGGAGCGCTGTAATCGAGAAGGCCCGGAGTCATGTGGGTGAGGTCGCCAAATCAAGATGCAATCATGAATGAGTGGTGGTTGGCATACTTGTTCATGTAGAAGGAGTCGAATGTGTTGTATGATTGATGTGGTTTTATTCCGAGTGAGACAGGGCGAGTGCCATAGACGGGTATCAGCTGTACCGCACAGTAGATTGAGTCAATATGGATGATTGCATAGTTGGGTTGACAATTGGGAAGAGTGGCTGGGCGTACGATCCACATTCCAGTGGACTCATCTGGTTCCTCGCCAACCTTATTGAACCAGTGTACAACTGCACAAGGGTACGTGATGCCCTTATAGCCAACAAAAGACGCAGGCAATTTCATACCCGTGCATCCCCTCTGCATCTGCCAGTGGATCTGTTCTGACGAACACACAATCATAGTGTGGGCCCTCACCCCTCCACATCAGACAGGATTGGATGTGTTCTTCATCAGCAAACCAACCTTTGTATTGACAGACCTCTACAGACTTGTGTAGTTCCCACAGAAAGGTACCTAGTAATACAGATCTGTACAGAGAAATAGGGGAAATCTACATCAACATATTCTATATT
>JBBPMQ010000622.1:0-13015 GCA_038090375.1 Boletus rubroflammeus | reverse complement strand
ATGCGTGCCACGATGTCGAATGCATGTACACCACCGGTCTTCGCCAGCTGAACCTTGTGTGACCCCTGCGACGTGTCTCCAGACCCAAGCAGCATCGAGATATCCCATATCCTGCTCGTTCAAGGAGCACCTCGCCCTGGCCAAGGGCTGGAGTATAATAGCCAAGTAGATTGTTGGTTTACCAGATCCAGAAGGACCGACGACAAATGTTGTTTCATGGGAAAGGAAGGAACATGTCCGGATTGCGAAACACGCACGGTTGGGTGTGTAAGGTAGGAAAGGGCAATGCTGGTAAGCGTGAAATCACCCGGTGGCATAATCCAGCTAAGGGGCTGCGCCTTCCGGTGTTTGGCGATGATGACAGTGGGGAGAGGACTGCTACATGTTCTGCTACTACTGCCTTGCCATTGTCCAGTACGACCAAAAGTGAGACCATCATCTGCAGGGTACTGGTTGTGATCAACATGCCCAAAAGACACTCATAACATCACCGGGCTGATTCTTTCCCTCCAGCACCAGGTGCGCTCCAGACCAAGAAACTGAGTTGTATCGGCTATGAAACCCCAGATGGCACCGAGTGATTCAACGGCGACCATCACGCGTGTAAGAAGGGTGTGTTCGTAGGGGGCTGCATTTGCTGCCAATATTCGGGAGACAAGGGAAGCTGCACGAGCAATGAGCAGGCTTTCATGTGCGATGCAAAAGCTTGGATGTGGAGGAGAGGATGACAACTTGGACAAGGGTCTTTGAAAAAGAGGAGACCAGACAAATGGCATACGTCGTCGGTAGCTGGTTTCCCTGTCGAGTCCCGTATTGACGTGGCCCTCCGACTCTCGGTTTGAAAAAATCCCTGTTGCGGTTATGAGTACGACCCAGAGGACTTCACCTACACCATGAGAGTGGCTGACAAATGGCAACCTGACTGAACTTTTCACCAGGTGAACGGAAGCTCGCCGCCTTCCCCCCGCTTAACAGCTACCGAACCACCAAACGGGTAGTTCGTATCTATGATCTTCTACCTCTACTGACAGGTGATCGACGATCATCCAAACCCATCATCGGCCCCATCATCATCATCATCCACCACCTCCCACCCTTCCTCCTCTGCAATCCGCTCCGGTCGTCTCCGCGTCGGAGACCGCACGCCTGACGTAGACCCACCGTCATCCCCTGTCCCTGCCATAGTGTCCCGCACCATGCCAGTCCCCGCCACCGCCACCACCACAGCAGCACGCCGCCTACCCCGCGCTGGACTCGCCGTCGTCGCTTGAAGGACCTGCGCAAAATCGAGTGGAAACGAAGAGGGCGTCGGAGGTGGCAAACTCGGCGTCGTTTCATGTGAACGACTGATATGGATTCGAAATAAATATGAAAAAGCGCAACAGCAAAAGAAGGAGGGGGGGGGGGGGTCGACGCACCGTCCCAACTCGCCGCTACAACACACAGCCCATAGATTCACCAACACGTCGCCCGCTTGTGATAGGGGTATCTCGACGCTCTGTGTATGGGCAAGGTAACAAACGTTGTACAATAACATCGCAAATGCTGTCGTAAAGGACGCTTTGGGTTCTGTTGGTGGTGCCAGGGTCGTCGAGGACGCTATTGTTGATACTGCTGGCGCCACAGTCGTCGGGAGAGGGGCTCGTGGGGACGAAGGTGGCGAGGAGGAAGCTGTGAGATGTAACGGGTGTTGCATTGTCCATCTATATAACCGATCCACATTAAAACCCTCGCATGCGGAATGAAAAAAAAAAAAAGAGAACAACATACTTGGCCCAACTACCGGATTCGCCGCCTTTACCAGCCCCGATCCATGGTTGCCCGACCCCAAACTTGTTCCCGCTCCATTCTGTATCGAAAGGGAGTCTGACACCCAAATAAAATGTGAGTAATCCGAGGAAATGGATGGCGTGTGTGATGACGGCATTGATATGGTCTGGGGGATAGCCTGTAACCGTAACGATATCAATATAAAATTCGAGCGTGAGGGACGATAACAGGGACATGGATTCAATAGACGAACGTCGAATATCCCCCGGAACGGGCAGAATCAGATCCCCGATAGTCCATTCCCCCTTCGTCCCCGCCTTCCCCCCAATCGGGGGTCGCCCGCCTACCTCGACGACGTGAAAAACTTCGACGAGCTCTTGAACGAGCCCCGAGCGCGCGCGCGCGAGTGCCGTCGAGAGTGCGTGCAACTCTTGCGTTTCTTTGGCAGTCAACGTGTCTAACGGCGGTTCGGGTACGAGACGTGCGGCTGAGAGGGTCCGTCGACGCGCTGCGAGGGATTCGCGCAGCTGGCATAACCGCTCACGTTCTTGAACAATGGCAAGGGACGGTGAGGACACGCGTCAAAAGGATCACGAGGTTACGCACTGGCATCGTTGTCCCGCTTCAGCCTCGCCAGTCCCTCTGCGAGTTCCTCCACCCGCTTCTGACAGCTCGCCAGCCCAGCCCTCGTCGTTCTCAATCCTTCGATCACCGTGAGGGCCCGCGAGGCCTTGGCGACTTGCTCATCGCGATCATTTCCAAAGCGCTGCGTCTGTAAGCGAATGTCACGTAGACTGTTTCGGGGAAACGGTCAGTGGGAAACCGATCGAGGGGTACGTTTTGACGTACTGATTCCGTAGACAGTGTTCGCAATAAAACTGGCGTTGTCTGAGCTCACAGTTTTTGCATTGCATGGCGTTACGATGCCCGTTTGTGTGATTAGACTCGATGCGCAATGCGCTTCGGTGGGACCGACTGTTGTAGTGCTAGCGCAAGCCAGGGGAAAATTAGTCACATACAAATTTGGATAGCCCCTAATTGCTGGCTGGTATTACAGGGTACATACTACTAGTAACACGAGAAAACACACGATAGATACGCTCAACATCCCCTCGCCTTGTCATGTTTCCTCGAACCCCGCGTCCCGCACACGGCTCACCTTGGTTACCCGCTGCGTCCAGACATCGTCTGGGCCCGCTCTCCGCCACACATACCCCGCCTTGAGTTGTATCTCCCTCAACGTCGGACAATACCGATTCCACGCGTGAATGAGTTCTTTCAGGATGACCTCCTCGGACTCTTCCGGGCTGGCTGTCCACCCCACACAAGATGATGATGATGATGATGATGATGACGACGACGACGACGACGCCGTACCGAACCTGGCTTCTTCAAATTCGGCATCGTCCAATTCACCCCGTTCAGGACCGTCGACCCCGATGAGCTCCCCCAGTGCGAGTTGGATCGACCGATGTGGATATCCACGTGCACTGAGGCTTTCTGCGATCGCGCCGACATTGTCGACGCCGGGGGGCATGACTTTGAACACGCGGACAGACCACAAGCGGGGCATCAGTCCAAAGAAATGGGCGCCCATGCCCAATACCATTTCCTGTACGTAGCACGCCCTTGAGCACTGCACCTCGTCATGAAAGTGAAAGGGACGCACTTCGGTTGGATCCCCTTCTTTGTACATGACCTCGAGTCGCTTTAAGCGACTGAAATGGTGGAGGACGGCGTAGAGGATTTCGTCGTCCCACCAGCCGATAAACACGGAGAGACTCTCGAGGTCGAGGCCCCCGCCACTCGCCTCGATCTCTTTAAAAGCTTTCTCCAATGCAGCCAGGCCACCCGTAGGGTCCCTGATGGTGAGGTGTTTTGGTCGACGCGGGCCAGAGACGACGGACTTGATTGTCGTCAATGGGCCCTGGTAGTACGCCAGATTCTGGAGGGCATTGTCGGGTAGGCGGAGCCAGGGAAGGTAGTTTCTGATCCGCAAATTGGCGACGCGGGGACACTTGGCCAGGAACTCGGCAAATGGGTTGATAAGTTGGTCATGTGGTTCAGAGACATAGGACTGCCAGGATTTTTGGGTGGGGAACTTGACGTCGATGGTGTGGATGTGGGGAGATGGGACTGGATCATGGTGAGCAGGGAGGAAGAGCTGCGGTGTTGGGGTAGCGTCCGGGGGGTGGAGGGCGTGCAAGGGAGGCAGGGTGGTCAGGCCGGGGGGCAGGACGACGAATCCCTGGGCCCAGTTGTTGGGCGGGTTGGGCGGGTTGAGGATTTCGCAAAAGTGTTTGTAAATGTAGCAGGTCCAGTCAAAGCGAATGACACGGAGGTGTTGACCCTCTCCGAATGCGCGGAGCTCGCGGGCATCTCGGCGGCCGCGTAGGCCGACGATGGTGAGTTCAGTGATAAGAAGGTCTCGGGGGTGAAGATTAGTGTGATGAGGACGGAGGGGTGGGGTGCAGTTTTCGATGACGAGTTTATCGAGTGCAGGGAAGCGGTGTACAAGCTCATAAAAGGAATCTGGGAGAACCATGCTGTTGAAAGTGAGATCCCGGAGGTTGACAAAGGTCAAGGCGTGATTGTACATGGCGTCGGTGACATTGTCGGAAGCAAGAAGGTCGACGGGGGTGGCGATGCCGACTTCGTCCAAGATGCGCGCTTCGTGGGCACGATTGGGCCTGTGGATGAAGGTGATATCGCCGGAGAGGTGTATGATGGCTCTCGCACGGTTGATTTGCTCGATGCGATCTAGCTGCGAGGTCGCGGTGGATATTCCGAGGGTGAGCGCGCGGGTGACCGAGCGAAGGGCTTGATTTTCCTGTAGGAAAGCATAGTTTCTGATGAACTTGAGGGGGTCCGACCAGATGATATGCCTGTAGAGGACTCTGACGCCGAGTGATTTGAAGCGTCTGTTTGTGCGTACGACGGAGGCGAGGTCTCTTGAAGAGTCCAGTTCCTCGAACACGGTCATCCAGAGTTCGTTCGGAAATGTGGTCATGGTGGTGGCAAAGTGGTGATTTCGGGTGGCTGTGTCAGACCCCTCCCGTTCGCAATGACCGTCATCCCAATCCGACGCATTCGACCTCGTCGCATTCGTCGTCTCCCTTCCGCCGTCGAAGTTCCACTAATACCACCACCGAGTGTCACAGAACAAGACCGTTTCAACGCCCCTCTTTACACCCTCAAAGCTTTCGCCATCGCCACCGCCATCGTCATCTCGGGTGCAACCGCTTCCGTAGCCGGTGCCATGGCCTATCTGGACGTTCGCAACGTGCGTCCATCCAAACACATCCGTCCCCGGCTGACCGAGGTCCGACACAGACAGCAGAATTTGCAACATACATGCGAACGTGTGTATCTCAGTCCATGCCGCTGTTGACAGCCAGAATATATCGACGTCCTACCTCCCACGATTCGGTCGATGGTGACCCCGTTCTCCTCCCTGCATCAACACCACAACAAACGACCTTTGATCACGATGCAGCCCAACAAAGACTGGCAGAGGCATTTGACGAGGGAGGGTTTGACGCGTGGGCAGAGGTTGCTGCGAGGGAGATGGAGGCTGAAACCGAGGTGCAGCGTGCCCAAATGAGCAAGACGACCTAGAGCATCCGCTGCGCGTTCAGTCGTGGTCGGCGAACTGATCTACTACATGTCAACTACACACGTATAACCCTAACCCTATTGTTGCTGAACCCAAGCCGTCACCGCTTCCTAGTACCAACAGCATGGCCAGGTGCGGCACCAACCAAAAAAGCGGCTGTAAAGGCCCAGAAGAAAGCCAAGGCCGCCCAAAAGACTGCACGCAAAGAAATCCCAACACGACAAAGATGATCAAGACGACGAAGATCTCGAAGATATCCTCGAAAAGGTACTTTCTGATTCGGATCATCGTTTCTGCTGATCAGCGCCCATCATTTGTGTTTTCAGTAGATAAGACAAGAATGGGAGGCAGCACATACGGTCACAGAGGAACTTGTGGAAGGACCTCCGAGTAGACGTGCTAACGCCACCCTAATAGCATGTCCGAACGGAAACCACCTTTGGTGCATCGGAGGTGAGTACTTTAGCGAAGACGGGAAAGCCGTGCGTACTGTGTCCACAGCCCCCTGCGATTTCCTGCTGACGTTCAATGACTTGCGTAGTACTTTTACAACGACGTGTTTCGCTACTCTCCAGACAAAGTACGTCTTAGAAAAACGCAAATTTATATCCCATCGAATGCCGTCTTGTTCTCGCAGGACGAATGGCAAAAATTCGTTTCCCAAACCTGTCCCGGTCCCCGTTCTGCACACAGCGTCGTCGCGTCTCCTGCCGGAGGCGGAAAACTCTATCTGTTTGGTGCGGTCCTTGCATTCGGAAGCCGCGCACGTGGTTGACGGCGATCGCGATCGCTCGAATATATTTGTTGCAGGTGGCGAATTTTCGTCCTTGCATCAAAACAGCTTTCATCATTACCGTGATTTTTGGATTTTTGATATTCCGACGCATACCTGGGAAAGAATAGAAACCAAGGTGCGACCAAGCGCACGCTCGGGTCATCGGTAAGATGGGGAATTGTATTACCTTGTGCGTCGTGTCGCTTGACTGACGTGAATAGGATGGCCATGTGGAAGCATATCATCGTTTTGTTTGGCGGATTTTATGATCCTGGATATCGAAGTGAGTGCACGACATGCTGGTCACGACCTCAGCTTAGCTTGCGCGGACTTCCGTTATAGCCCAGTACCTCAACGATACGTGGATATTCGACACTCAAGAGTATAAATGGCGTCAAAGAGTCGGAACGGAAGCCCTCGTACGTGTACTCCTAGTCCCCGGTTCCGACGCCGCTGAAAGCGGCATGGTTAGTCCTCGCAGCGGCTTCTCCTTTTTGCCCACATTAGAGGGCATTGTTCTACACGGTCCGTTCGTTCCATCATGTATTCCTCCTCCAGCATGAACATACGATCCAACATTGACTCGCATTCTATCCTACAGGTGGTTACTGTAAGGAATATACCAAGGGGAAACGTCCCGTCGGCGTCATTCTCGATGACACCTGGTTCCTCAAGTGTGTCTCGGTCCACACACCGACATATTTACACGCGAGTACACTGACAGTGGGTCTAGGATGACCCTTGATCCATCCCTTCCGACCCCCTTCACGCTGAAATGGGAAAAACGCAAGACGGCATCGTCGACGCACACGCCGACGGCGCGGGCGGGGTGTACGATGACGCTCTGGTCGGCCAAGGGGACGGGGGTAACGTTTGGAGGGGTGACGGACGAAGATCGGGGAGAAGAGGGTTTGGAGAGTGTGTTTTGGAATGGCTTGTGTGTGGCGCATGTGGGGGAACATGAACGCGGGACTGATGTGCTTTCTTGGATGGAAGGTATGGATACCAGCTGGGAGGTCATGGACGATGGATCGCAATGCATCTAAAAAGACCGAAAAAGAGAGGAGGTGGGGGGAAGAAGAAACATGTGAAAGGCGGTGGAGCGATTCCGTCTGCACATGACCTCGATGACCACGAGGAGGAGGAGCTTGGGAATGATGAAGGGGACACAGGCAAGTCTAGGATCATGCATTCACGCCGATTTCGCGCTCGACCTTGATTGCAGACTAGATCTCCGGTGGCGACACGGCCTCTTCCGGAACCCAAGTGCGACGACGAGGTCGATCCCGAAGACCCAAACTCGACGAAACCCATGCCGCGCTACAACGCCATGCTGGCGGTGCTCCGTAATACATTGTACATGTATGTCTTCTATCACTACCATTCCAGTTTCGAGTTTCGTATGGACCCTTGACACTCTGGTACTTTTTAGCTATGGCGGCATATTTGAACTTGGCACGCGCGAGTATACGCTGGATGATTTTTATGCGCTCCAGCTGGATAAATTGGAGCGGTTCGTGTGTCTCAAGCCGAGTGGGATCGTTATCCCGACCGAGGCTGAGGAGAGCAGTGATGAGGAAGGGGAAAGCGAAGGGGAAGGGAGCGATGAGGAGGCGCAGGATGAAGATGACGACAGCGGAGGAGAGACAGAGTCGGAGGACGAGAAGGAGAAGAAGAAGAAGAAGCGGAAAGGAAAGGAAAGGAGAAAAAAGGAAAGAGACGGGAGGTGGAGAGTGAAGAGGAGCCAGAAGGGCAAGTAGAAGCCGGTGTTGATGCAGAAGCAGAAACAGAAACACAAGGAGCGAGATCTAGAACGCCACTCAACAAAGTACGCTAAAAGCTGGTCACCCTCTCCAGATCATCATGGCTCACTCGTGCCATGTTCTTAGGACGACTTACGAGCCCGAGCGACGGCGTTCATGGGCGTCTCTGCACAAGACGCGACGCGTTCGGCGAAAGACGTGATTAGTACGCCTGCGCCGGGAGATACGCTTGCTATGTTCTATGCGCGCTCGCGTATGGTCTCTCTGGATGTGCCTTGTTCGACTGAGACTGACGTCTGGGCGTAGGCGAGTACTGGGCACAAAAAGCCCATCAGGATCATCCGAGCGATAGTCGTGGAAAGCAATTACGACGGGATGGATTCGGGCTGGCGGAAGCGCGATATGGTGAGTCAGTCACGTCAGTCCTGGGCTTTCTAAGATGGTTCTCTCACATTCGTTCATACCCCGCTAGCGGAATATAAACCGATCTTGGAAGAGGTGGAGAAGATTTTGGCAGAGGCGGGGTTGGATGATGCTGCAGGGTAAGAGGGGCGATGATGGTGCAGAGCCTAAATCGTCGATGGGGTTTTTTTAGTTGTATGTATATGACTCTCAATATAATATGGAAATTTCCAATTTTGGTAAATCCATCCAGCGCAAAGAGTCTACTGCCACTAGTAAGTACCTTGACAACTTTACACCCTGAACCCTCTTTGAACAGGCTATGCAAAGCATGTCGTCCACTATGAACACCTCTCTCGCATCCCCCACTACTACCACCACCACCACCACCACCACCACCACCGAGCGATCCTCCTTCACCTCGACGTCCGGGACGCACACCACACACGCACACGCACACATACCTATGCCACCCGAGCTCGATCAAACCCTCGCGCTACTCTCGACCCATCGTTCCGTCCTCGGCTACCTTCTCCTTTCGCGCGGCGACCAGGTGTCTATCATCCGACACTCGGGTGTCGTGTTCGAGGGTGAGCAGGGGAGAAAGTATGCGAGCGTGATCGGACGAATTGTGGAGAGCGTGCAGGGGGGATTGGAAGAGGTCAGTGGAGAAGAGAACGATGGGGTGCGTTTTCACTTTTTTTTTTTGGGGGGGGGGGGGGGAATCGTCTCCGTTTCATCGAACTTTTTTTTTTTTTTGCAGGATCGTATTCGGTTTATGAGAATCAGGACGAAACGACACGAGCTGATGATTTCACCAGGTGTGTTTGTTCTCTTTGTGTTCCTAGTCGCGAGCGTGATGGTTGACGACGTGGTACAGACGATCGGTTTCTCCTTGCAGTGTTACATGACCCGGCCACTTGATTCTAGGAACAGCGTGTTTGGCTTGGTACTCCTCGCATTTGTATTCTTAGGTATTTTCTTTTTCTTTTGCATAATTCAGGCTCTTTTCTCGAATCGGCACATGTTGTTTGCTACTATAAATACACAGGTCTACATCTCATGCCCATCCATGCTTTTCAGAGGTGACCACGAACAGGCTTTGGGAGATATCTGTAGAGAAGCATCAAACAGCGGCATGATTGTGAGAAAACCAAGGCATGCGTACGGCTCTTCGAGATAGGTCACTTCCTCCGGTGTTAACGTGATGCCGGTCACGATGCTCTCCTTGAGCCGCTCGATGGAGTTGACACCCACGATGGGACTTGCGACCTTTTGACCGGCCCACGCCAGTGCGATCTGTCCCATCTTGACACCCTTTTTATTCGCGAGCTCCTCGACGCGGTTGATGATGGTCTTGTCGGCCTCTGAGAACTTCCTTTCGAACATGGTACCTTTGGTGGAGTCGCGTCGGACGGTTGCAGTGCCAGAAGGCCGGGCGAGGTCACCTCCTGCGAGAGGTGCCCAAGGGATGACCCCGATTCCGTTGAATTTACAGTACGTCAACATCTCGCGCTCCTACGTCACGTCAAAAGATGGCCCATCAGAGTGACTCGTGCGATGGGGACACACCTCCTCGCGGTAAAGCAACGAGTATTCGTCTTGCATGCTGACAAACTTGGTCCAGCCGTTCTTCTCGGCCACCTCGTTCAGGTGAGCGAATTGCCAGCAGCGCATCGAGCTTGCGCCAATATAGCGCACTTTACCGCTCTGAACGAGGTCGTGGAGGGCTTTCATCGTTTCTTCGGCGGGGACTTTGGGGTCGTATCGATGGATTTGGAGGAGATCGAGGTAAGAGGTCTCCAAACGCGCGAGAGAGGCTTCGACTGCGTTGAAGATGGCTGTGCGGGAGAGACCACTCTGGTTGACGTATTGTGGTAGTTCACTGAGGCTGGGATCGAGGAACGGGAGGACGCTGATATCGTCGGCGACAAGACCATGGCATTTCGACGCGATCACGATCTGGTGACGGGGGACCTGATACTAGGCAAGGATGATGAGAACGTAGGAGTTTACGGGAACGAGGGCACGGAGTACCTTTTGGATAAATTTGGCTACGATGCGCTCGGATTCGCCGTTGGAGTAGATGTTGGCGGTGTCGATCGTGTTGATGCCGAGGTCCCATGCGGCTTTGATGATCTCGAGCGAAGGTTCTTCGTCGAGGACCCACGGCTAGATGATGGGGATATGGATATCAGGCTACCGATCTTGACACGGCACGGCGAGAGAGGATCATGAAGTTTTGACAAATGGGGAGAGGGGCGTACGCACACTCCATTTCAGCGAACCAAAGCTCATGGCTCCCAGCTATGATGACACACACACACACACAATGTTTTGATCAGCGTCGACGGTAGATCTTTCATGGGACTTACAATGGGGACGGAGACTCGAAGACCAGACTTGCCGAGTTGACGGTATTCGACTTTGGGGGTGGACATGATAGGGTAAAGATGAGATGAGCGGCTCGGACCGTGACGCAATCCTTGTAGTATTTATGCTCCCCCCAGCTTCCAAAGCCGTCTGAAATGGTGACGTCTTAGCGCACCACGTTAATAATAAAACAGGGGTGAACGGCTCGTCAACACAGAGCCCAATCATTGGACTCATCTTGCGGACTCAGAGGCTGCGGCGCAGTCCGACCTTGCAAAGATATTGTATGGCATTGTGATAGGCTTGTTGCTACAAATACACAGGTATACGTCTACATTGACTGCGCATGCTTCGTACAATCCCACCTTCAATGGTGACCACGAACGGGCTTTGGCAAGTATCTATCGATAACGATCAGTAACGGCACGAGTGACCCTGATGCGAACCCAAGAATACGTACGGTGCTTCAAGATAGGCTACTTCCTCTGAGGTCAACGCGATATCGGTCACGATGCTCTCCTTGAGCCGCTCGATGGAGTTGACACCCACGATGGGACTCGCAACCTTTTGACCGACCCACGCCAGTGCGATCTGTCCCATCTTGACGCCTTTTTTCTTCGCGAGTTCCTCGACGCGCTTGATGGTGGTCTTGTCAGCCTCTGAGAGCTCTGGCTTGGTGCCTTTGGCGGAGCTGAGTCGGGCGGATTCGGCGCCAAGGGCCCGGGCGAGGTCACCTCCTGCAAGAGGTGACCAAGGGATGACCCCGATCCCGTTGAATTCACAGTACGTCAACATCTCGCGTTCCTACGTCACGTCAAAAGATGGCCCATCAGAGCGACTCGTGCGATGGCGACACACCTCCTCGCGGTAAAGCAACGAGTACTCGTCCTGCATGCTGACAAACTTGGTCCAACCATTTTTGCTCGCCACCTCGTTCAGGTGGGCGAATTGCCAGCAGCGCATCGAGCTTGCGCCAATATAGCGCACTTTACCGCTCTGAACGAGGTCGTGGAGGGCTTTCATCGTTTCCTCGGCGGGGACCTCGGAGTCGTATCGATGGATTTGGAAGAGATCGATGTAAGGGGTCTCCAAACGCGCGAGAGAGGCTTCGACCGCGTTGAAGATGGCTGCGCGGGAGAGACCACTCTGGTTGACATATTGTCGTAGTTGCCTGAAGCTAGGCTCGGGGTGGACGCTGATATCATCGGTGATGAGACCAAAGCATTTCGACGCGATCACGATCTGGTGACGGGGGATCTGAAACTAGGCAGGGACGATGAGAACGCAGGAGGGGGGGCGGGTTACGAGAACGAGAACACGAGGTACCTTTTGGAGAAATTTGGCTACGACGCGTTCAGATTCGCCATTGGAGTAGATGTTGGCGGTGTCGATCGTGTTGATGCCGAGGTCCCATGCGGCTTTGATGATCTCGAGCGAAGGTTCTTCATCGAGGACCCACGGCTAGATGAGGGGGATGTAAGTATCAGGCCACCGATCTCAGTGGAATGGCGAGGCGAGGGGGATCGTGATGTTCGAGAATGGGAGGGGGGCGTTACTACGCACAATCCATTTCGGTGAACCAAAGCTCATGGCTCCCAACTATGATGATACACACACACACACACGTTTTGGTCAGCGTCGACGGTAGATCTTGCATAGGACTTACAATGGGGACGGAGACTCGAAGACCAGACTTGCCGAGCTGACGGTATTCGACTTTGGGGGTGGACATGACGGGATAAACTTGATGAGGACGACAAGGATGAGTGAACGCAGATCGAGACGTGGGTTATTTGTACTTACGCACCCCCGTTGGCAGCTTTAAAGCCGTTTGAATGTATAAGTGGCGTCGCGGGGTTAGGACCTCGACAGTTCCATCACTTTCGATCACGAGTCAAGCCAGCTCATGTGCAGTGGCCCCACTTTTGACGTGAATGCCGTGGAATACTTACTACACCACTCCATCAGCACGAGGCAATCCTCCTTTCTTGCTGGGGACAGTACCCGAACCGGGTTTTGTCAGCTCGTGATATATCAAGCCAGCGTAAGGTCAACCGCCGGACACATCTTCAAACGTCTGCTGCAAAGATTCTGTATAGCATGATCATGATGTGTGGCTAACAATTACACAATTACACATACATCTACGTTGTCTACGTTGATTGCGCACGCCTCGTAGTACAATCCCGCCTTCAATGGTGACCACGAACGGGCTTTGGCAAGTATCTATCGATAACGATCAGTAACGGCACGAGTGACCCTGATGCGAACCCAAGAATACGTACGGTGCTTCAAGATAGGCTACTTCCTCTGAGG
>JBBPMQ010000621.1:0-13019 GCA_038090375.1 Boletus rubroflammeus | reverse complement strand
CGATATACGGCTTTGAGCTCCGTCCGAAACGGATACCAATTAACGCCATCATAGCTGGCCCTACCGCTGGCGGCCCCATGCCCGACGCACCCCAATCACCCCTCGCCGTCAGCGCCGAATTCTACGAACACGTCTGCTCCGGTCCAGACACCGTCCCCTACGTCATCAGCTCCGCCAACGCCCCCAACGACGCAGATGGCGATGTCATAATCGACTGGTGGCAAAACCACATCGCCCACCTCGACGCGCAATGCATCGAGATCGATTCATCCGCGCACGACTTGTTCGATCGATTGTAGGCAGTTCCTCCTCGCTTTGCACGTGTAACTCACCCGCACCTCAGCCTCTTTGGTGGACCGCGCGTCCTGTCCCTCTTCAACTCCCTCGCAGCCTCCCCCATCCTCCACGACTTCTCCTGGTCCCCCCTCGTCCAATCCGTCATCGCACGCAACTTTGCCCTTTTCCAGCCCCGCTCCGCCAAAGACATGTTCGCATCAGACCTCAACAAAGCCACCCTCGACGGGCTCCTCGCCATCCATCTCCGACGCGGCGACTACGTTCGCCACTGCCCCAACCTCGCCAAATGGGGCGCCGACTACATGGGCATCAACCAACACCCCTCGCTCGTCGACCGCTTCGACCCGCACCCCCTCCTCGACGACCCCGCCGCCAAGGAAGCGTACTACCTCGAACACTGCCTCCCGACGACGACACAGCTCGTCGCGCGGCTACACGAGATCAGGACGCAACACCCAGGACTGAGACGGATGTACGTGCTCTCCAACGAGCGGGCCTGGGCACTCGCAGAGCTCAAGGACGCGCTCGAAAAGGACGGGTGGTCGGACGTGGTGAGTACGGCGGACGTGCAGCTCGATGCGGAGCAGTATCATGTTTCGATGGCGGTCGATATGGCGATCGCGGAGAGGGCGGAGGTGTTTGTTGGGAATGGCGTACGTCCCGTCACCTTTTCTCTCTCGCTCTCTCTGCGTTGGCGTCGTTTGTGTTGAACCATGCTCGTTCCAGTTTTCGAGTCTATCGTCCAACGTGGTTATGTTGCGATTGGCCAAAGGAATGGACCCTTCGAGCAATCGGTTCTTGTAGACGTAGTATCAGCGCCCCATGATGGTATCCGGTCGGACCTCTCGAGCTTTTTCTCGTTTGTAACAACCGGCATGTCCCTGCTCGCGTTGTTGATCCACTATGCACGACATGCACGATCGCCATGTAGGATCCACGGGATTAGTTAAATTATATCATGCATGCCCTTTAAACCATGGTTGTTCGAAAGAAAAAAAAAGAGGGGAAAAAAAAAGTTGTGCATGACATTGTTGTAATTTGTTGCCCAACCATGATTTCAAACTTTGGAAGTGCCCATCATATTGTACAAGTTGTGAATATATATATATTCCCTAAACGAAATCATGCAAATCCTGAACGCACAACGATACAATGTCAACTAGCAAAAAAAGAGAGACGAGAACAAGAACCCACCCCTTCTCATCACTTCGCACTACTGTCCGATACCCCACACCTCCAGCCCGACACATTCAAAGGATACGTCCCCCTTGGCCTTGACCACCCCATTCTGTTCCCTGCTCACGTGCTGTGGGACCGCACATAAAGGTGGATTCCCAAACGTCGGACACGGCGCCGAAGAACCGTCCAAGAGCGATGCATCGAGGTAAAGCCCATAATGTCCGTCCCTGTCCATCCATTCCTCAGGGTTTGGCAAAAAAAGGGGGAAAAGGACGGATGCACGCACCCGCCTCCAAACGAGATAAACCCCGGCTCGCACAGCGCCACGTACTCGTTCTTACCCGTCCACTTGTACACGTCCAATCGTCCCTGTCGTTCCCCGTCCAGAGGGGGACGATACCGCCAGAGAAACCTGTCGCACGCGCACCGGTTGAGTACGCGGGTACCACAGCCTCTAGGAAACACGAGAGACTGACGACTCGCCGGATCCATAGTAACCACCCCCCTTCTCCAACTTGATCCCTTCGCTCAGCCACGCGCCAAAGACGGCGTCGCGGGCGTCTTGAATGGCCAATAGGCCGCCTTTGGGCGGGTTCGGATGCGCGCGAGAGGGTATACGCGGCTCAGATCGCGAATAGAGCGTGTTGAGCGAGATCCCGTGTTGGTCGAGCGAATACAAGAGCGTCCAGTGACGCGGGAGCTTGGTCAACGCCGGTAGATGAGGTCTAAGCTGTGCGGAGCGGTCAGTCAGTCAGTCAGTACGTACGCGTCCAGGTTCGGAAGCGACGCACCAAATCGGCAATCTCTTCGTGGAGCACCCGCACGGTGCCTTCCCGCCTCCCAACGAGCGTCACGCCCTTGCCCTTTCCATGCCGTGTATGCGCCGTCATTTCCGTCCCGATGCTGAGGCCCAGCCCAACGGGATCCACGAGACCGCGTTTCTCCTCTTGCTCGAGGACCTCGGAGAACCCACGATCCCAGGTGCGGTCACCTGCAAACCCCGGGGCCCCCGTGGGTGGGATGTACGGCGTCGACGCAAAGGGTGAGCCGTGCGTGACCGCGGTGCTTGCAAAGGGGGAGGAAAAACGGGAGATGGAGGATGAGGGGGATGACGAGGGGACGGTTGTAGGCGCTGCCGAGCGGGGACGGCCCGATGGCAATAACGATACCAAACTCGAGGAGATGCGCGAGAGCGTCGCGTGTGCGGGATGTGACGCCGACGCGAACGTCGATGCGGAGGATGGCGGGGGAAGTGGGGGAGATGGGATAGGGAGGGAGGTAGTCGATCCGGTCGGGGATGATATCGAGGGGGGCGAAGCGCTCCCACTCAACCGCGGCGGAAGGGGGAGGCGCGCTCGCGAGGGACTGGGTGCGACCTTGATGCTCCCGCCGCGCTCCATCCGGATGAGCTTGGGATTGGTCATCTCGGAGGCGAGTGCCTCTGCCAAGGCGTCGTCTGTGGACATGGGGCTCGAGGCTGCAGGGAGGGTTGAATTCGAGGACGGGTGCGGCGTGGAGTGGGCATCGAGAAAGTACATGGGGTCATCTTGGTGTTGGAGCAGCTCGTCGAGCACGTCTCTTTTATTGCGGTCCGCTGCCGACTTGGCATTGGCCGTGAACTGATCAAAGTAGACGAGACTGAGATTGCTCGGATGGGCTGGGGTCGGGGAGACGGAGGGTGGATCGGACGTGCGCGTGAGGTGGGGAGTGCCATCGAGGTCGTGGGAGAGAGGGTCCTGAGACGGGGGGACGGACACGAAGGCACCAAAGTCCGAATCTGCAGAGCTTTGCGTGGACTTGCGCGGTCGCAGGGTGGAACTTGAACCAGCGATGAGTGCCGGGGGCTGTTCCGCGACCGTGAAGGTCGGGGTAGCAGGCGGGGTAGCGGGGGAGAAGAGGGTCGCAAAACGATCGATTGTGGCGGCTTCATTCGATGTCGACGATGTATTCGTCGGTCGGCGTGGTTTTGGAACGAGCACGGGATAAGTGGCCATTTGGCGTTGCTGCTTGGGTTGGGTCGAACGAGTTGTGCTGGATGGCGACGTACGTGTTTACCATGCGGCTACGACTGTGCCACCCTCCTCTCTCAATCAGACGTGTCGACGCATGTCATTGACAATCAGTCCATACGTGCGAGACGTTCAAATTATCGAGCGTCAGGGTTACTCTTAGACGTAGTGCTATATGGGTATCTCATTGAACAGGCTACATGAACAAAAAAAAAAACATCATGGCACGCGTTCACGCCAATGGTATCGTCGCATAGGGTGGAGGCAATTCGATGGGCT
The DNA here is from genome assembly GCA_038090375.1 of Boletus rubroflammeus. Classification (NCBI taxonomy): domain Eukaryota; kingdom Fungi; phylum Basidiomycota; class Agaricomycetes; order Boletales; family Boletaceae; genus Boletus; species Boletus rubroflammeus. The sequence goes on along the minus strand of JBBPMQ010000621.1, from coordinate 9,255 downwards.
CGGCCTCGTCAATCTGTGGCACATGGCCGCCATCTTGATGTATGATGACCATCCTCGGTCTCCGGTCGTCCTCGTTTGCCGAGGGCACACCGTCCGTCTCCACGAGCTGGGCTGGTCGGTCTGTTGCTCGTCGCGGCTCTTGCGCTACGATCAAACACGTCACCCTCCGGGATAAAAAAACAAACCACGGAAATGCTCACCATCGACAGATGCGGACCTCGACACCGTCGCACGCGTCTCGCGACGCCTTTCATCTCCTGCAACCGCACCAGCTTGGCTGTTGGCTAAAATCTCTGCAATAACAGGCCCGTGTCGTGAACCTGGAGGTGCTTGCACCACCTGACGTGGCGTCGCCTCAGACGGACGCTGCACGGATTCGTTTTCATGGCTGTTTGAACGTTGCAGGTGCTAGACACATACATGTGCTGCCCCCGCACACCGCCTAGCGAACACAAGCAATTGAATCCCGACCAGGATGATGACAACCGGGACGACAATCGCGACGACTGTGGATGTGTTGTCGGTTTGAGAGGGTGTGCTAATGGATTGACGCGCATGCAGTTGTGGGTGCGGAAGGGGAGGTTGGCTGTGCGTTCACGAACCAGGGATTCGTGGTTAGAATGGACAGAGACTGGCTCGGTGAAAGAACATCCTTACGGGATGGATGGCATTGCGATATGGTGTTCAATATATCGATAGGCTGGGCAAGGACAAATGTGCCAGTGATGGGCGCTCAGTATTTAAATCCTGTTCGGCTAGTTCAACCTATGCGACTGTCCGAATCTCGGTATACGCCTGCCATACCACAGCTACAATGTAATGACAGGCACCGCTCTGCTAATTAAAGCACAAGGAGAGCCATCAATGCTGGGCGGTGTGCAGAGTATGTTTAGAGGCACCCAAAGTGCACAGAGCTCATACTACTTACTTATATCATGTTGAGGCCCTCTGGTAGGCTTACGCAGCGTGACCTATTCAACGTCCACGACAGCAAGCATCAGGCCGCTCTTCCTTAAGCAAGCGCACAGCCATCATTGCCAAGTCCATCATATGCAAAAGGAACAGCCCCCCATCATTATCATCTGCCTCGCATTTTGGCACCACCTGGAAACAAACTTTTCAAAAGACGCGACCTTTTGGATGCGATCACGCTCAAACGAAAGCAAAGCCCGTTAAAGAGCGAACCTGCTCGAAGACGATGACCTCGAACAGCCCCCGCGAACGTGGTAGACCGACTACGAGATGCGGGGGAGGGAAAGGATGGGAACAAGCGTGCGTTGATGATGGGAAGAAGGACACAAGGCACGCATGTCCCCACGCTTGCCCTTGTGCTACCCACGACTGGCACGGTGTTCCGGTCGGCATTCAAAGAAGACGTCGGATCATTGAACGGAATCGCATCCGGATGATGTACATGACCGCCGAATGACTGTAATATGCGCATGGGATGCAGGATACGGGGCGTGAGCTGGAGGATCAACATACCCACAAGCCACGTCGTGTGCACACAAGCAACACAGAATTCGACCTTGCACATTGTCAAGGGTGGCCCACCCATACTGAGTTTGAGGAGCGTACGCCAGGATGTGCGTTGTCTTGGCGTCACGTCGACGCGAGGAGGGAAGATGGCCAACTTGAGGAGAACGGTGAGGGTATCGACGTTACTTGAGGTGCGAGTGTCTTTACCGTGATGGTCATCTTTGCGGGATGATACTTACCCGCATGTCAGGCACGACAGTCGATGGAAACGGAGAGGATTTAGGAACGTGATGGAATGGCATCGGTCGTTGGGCGCCCACGGTATCGCCTGCCATCTCCTCTCGCCTCTTTGTAAACCGTGGTCTCGTCACGATGCTGATCCCGATATCCTATAATACCTTGCATTAGGAACCGGCAGTGGTATGGAATTCAATGTTTGATTGCTCAGCTTGGACCCTCCCTCTGTACTATATAGAGTGAACCGGCGATGAACATGATGCAAAATCACTCCCACCTTGATTGCGGCTTGACATTGTACATTCGAACTTCAGCGCGCCACCAAAGGAATGTCGGCTGCTGCACCTGCCAATGAACAGGAGATAGCAGTATGGGTAGCCGCAATTCAGCAAAATTTGACCAACACCTATTTTTGCAGTCAGTGTCAATATTCGAAAGCGGGTCTTCCCACGACTTCGAGAACAGTGCTGACCTGCTCGCCCAGTGTCTACGATTTGCTTTCTGTTTTACGACGTCTTGATAAACTTGGACAGGGAGGTGAGTTCAAATCGACGGTCGTTGATAACAGAACGTCACTGAAAAGGTGACACTCTGCACCCAAGATCGAGCATGTCTGGAAGTGCGTCCGTCCATTGAGTGCAGACACATACACGTGCCTGACGTTCAAGCTTCGACCGTTGTGACGCCAGGGCGAGATGGACCATCTCCAAAGTCATGTTCATCTTTGCAAGATATTATGGCCTGATTTACATCATGCGAGTCGATAGACGTCTCGCTTTCGTAGCTCCTACTGATCCTTGGTACAATGTACTCAGCGCTGTCTTTGCCGGTGTGTGTTTTGGTGCTCTCAAAGTGACTCGTTTGCCCTCCATATCTGACTACCTTTTACAGTGTTCACGACGGTCGGCCTTCCCTTGCAAGTACGCCAAGTTTCTGTATGTAGCTGGGGACAACGTGCTCACATTTGATTTGATTTATAGTTGTATGTCTGCTCCCCCTCGCACAATATTATACCGCTGAATCCGATATGTCAGTTGCCGAGGCTGGCTGTGGGTTCTGTTCTTGTAAGTTCACCCAACCTACCCCTGCTACAGGTGCCCATAAGATTGTAGAGCTGGAGACGTGCTGGTCGCCACCATTGTAAACGTGATTCTCACTATACGTTTGTATGCCATGTACCAGAACAAAAAAGGTAAGCGTGATGACGTGTCTTTTGCAATCTTGCTAAAAGCATCGTGTTTCAGCCCTCGTCTTCTTTGGCTTTCTTATCACCTGTGCGTATATTTCTGCTCTACATGTGACAACGGCGAAGTGAATTTTGCCATCGCAAGGTGGACTTGTGGTCAGTGGTTACCGCGTTACTGAAACTGGCTGATGTCGAACGTGCATGACCCAGCTCGAATTATACGTCTCCACAACGCTTCGAATGAAGGCATCCGTCCTCCCTGTACCAACCGGCATCCCCATGCCTGGGTGTATCGGGACCTATCCTGACTTGTCCCTCGCTCTGATAGCCTAGTAAGTCCAACAAGCATTGATTCGAAAAAAAAAAACCCCCATTCTTTCCTCAGCATCCCCTGCCTGTTCATTGCGAGTCAGTCCTATTCCTTTTCTGCACCATTTACAAGTTCGCTCATACTCTTATGGCAGCGGCCTTCTTCGTTGTAACAGTTGTGCGGGCCGTGGCTAGCCGATGCAGTAGGCCGAAGCACCTCTTGGACATCAAGTCCCTCTCTCCGCTCATCGTGCTCATGGTGCGCGATGGTGCCCTGTATTATTTCTTGTATGTCATGTGTACATGGATGTCCTCTACGATGGTGTTTACGGTTTTGACTTACCAGGCTGTTTGGTGTGTCATTCACTTGGCACCTTTGTGATCTGACCGAGCGTTTACGTCTCATGGTCGGCAGTCAACATACTCCTCAGTATGATCGTGATCAAGGTTACGCAAGGCATCGCAGTGAACGGGTTCATGCTCGTGATGTACGTTTCTCCCGCTTGCAGCGTGGCGGGGTACGACGAATTCACATTCAAACAACACAGGTCGCGGGTTTCCATGTATTCCTGGAGCGTACGTCCTTTCGAGCTGGCCGATCCCCCCCCAAAAAAAAATGCCAACGTCACTCCATTTGGATTTCTTTTTTTTTTCCTCAAAAAGGGATCACGCCTAGTGCTCAATCTGCGCGAGGCGGCGAGTCGGTCCAACGTGGGTACGACGACGACGCTCGCGGGCCAGACCATGCCTCCGCCGGTGTTCGCGCCGAATCCAATGTTGACGCAAAAACAAGAGAGTGTGGCATGACGGTTGCCCCGTCGGGAGAGCGTACGCGGACATATCGAGGGCTGCCGTGCTGGCTCGCTTTGAGCTGTAGGGTTCCAAGCACCGACGCTTTCCGCCATCGGTACGTCCCATGGATTGGGGCAAAAAGCTCAAGCGCGGTGCATCTCACGTGATGTTTTCGATAGCACGAGAACGAGCATCTTGCTGCACAGAGCATGAAAACAGCAGCAGCAGCAGCAGCAGCAAGATCGCGCCTGCAGTTTAATCAAACACCTTGTCGTAATAGGAATAATTGGACAAAGGTTATACTAATCATTGAGGGAAAAAGAGTTATTTATTTATTTCATTCAGGTTTCTTTGTAGGTAGATTTTATATATCCTAAAGGCACCCAATCAGAGGCTTTTGTGGAAATAGAATGGTGTAGAATTGTCAGACAAGGATTCCTTTCTCCATGCTTTTTTTTTGATATATAGCAAGGAAATCCTTGCAGCGTGTATGGCCTCAGCTATGGGATACATGCCTGGTCATCCTGTCACATTCTTTAAATTTCTCTAGAATCCTTACGGAAAGACATCCGCTCCTTCCTTCGACGAGTGGAGCGGGACTACCGGACATCCGCAAGGACGGGATGCCGTCATATATCTACTTTGGAGATTTACATATCCTGATTGTACTACATTTCCGTCATATCCCAATTTCATCTCCTACCCTCACACCTGACACTATTGAGTTCCATGGGTGTCGCGATCGTGACAGGCGCTGCACAAGGCATCGGTCGTGCCATCAGCCTGCGACTCGCAGACGACGGGTTCGACGTCGCCATTAACGATATCCAGTCCAACAATGCCAACCTCGAGGCCGTCAATGCGGAGATCGCAGCCAAGGGACGACGAACGCTTCAGATCGTCGCGGACGTGACGGACGAAGCACAAGTCAAGGGGATGGTCGACGATGTCGTTCGGGAGCTGGGTGGATTAGACGTAGTGCGTGTGTCTTGCTAATCAGCATCTCGATGAGCCATCGACGAATGCATTCCCCCCTCCATTCGGCGATGTGCTGCGACAGATGATCGCGAATGCAGGGACCTGTCGTGTGGGCACCTTGTTGGAAAGTACGTGGGCCACCTCAGGGGGTTGGACCAGTCGCAAGACTGACACTGCACGATGATACTGATGGTCGATAGCCGATCTGGACAATTGGGACGCCAACTTTGCGGTTAGCGTCAAGGGGACGTTTCTTTGCTTCAAATACGCCGCCCAGCAGATGATTGCGCAAGGACGCGGAGGCCGACTCGTCGGTGCCTCGTCCGTCGCCGGAAAGATCGGTAGGCATCGCGCACAGTCCTAATGGCGGATGGAAGAAGACGTTGATCGACCGCACCAAACAGGGCAGGTCAACATGATCGCATACTGTTCGGCCAAGTTTGCAGTGCGCGGACTCGTTCAATGCGCAGGTAAGTTGCGCTGTCCTGTGTTTTCTTTATATTATTGTTATTTGCGTGAGCTTAGCCCGCGAGTTGGGATGTCATGGGATCACTGTCAATTCATATGCGCCCGGAGCTATAACGACGGCAATGTGTAAGTGGGTCGAACATTGAGATCCTCGATGGGATTGGCTGACAGGGCAAGCGTAGTGGAAAGCATCAGGGTAGCTAATGAGCAACGCGAGGAGAGCAAGCAGCTTTACCGGGGCGATTACTACAAGACTGTATGTCTTTGTGCATGTTCGGAAAGGTCCAAGCGTTGACGTGGTGGCGCGCTGTCAAGGTGGCAGAAAAGTGTGCGATGGGTCACCTTGGAAAGCCAGAGGACATAGCGAGCGTGGTGTCTTATCTCGTCTCCAAGGAGGCGCACTACATCACTGGTGAGCATGAATCTGATCATTGATGATCGAGGATGCCGGTGAGGGGAACATTATTGATGCCATCGTACTGTTGCAGGTCAGAGCGTAAGTATGCAGCTCGTTGCCAGACTCTGTGTATGTGATCATTTAACTGTGATAGTACTCGGTCGATGGAGGCGTCTCGTTCTCGTAGCTGGGTTCGCGATGATTGAAGTTGGAGTTGAACTTGTGTCAGTCCGATTTCGGGCTGTTCGCGTCGAGACAAAACTATGTATGAATAACTACAGACGGATGGTGGGATAGAGGGGCAATGTGCTAGGGTATCAAGACAGGTCTTCCGTGTGTTTGGGCAGGGGGGACGTCACCCTAACCGGAATGGTCAGACGCTGAAACCCGACTGGGGTTTGGCCTAGAGACGGGATGACCACGTGACCGGTGAGGGTGATGTCCGACCGGGGTGCGCTCGGGATCGGAGGAGAAGGACCGACCCAAACGAGAAGGCGACGCCGCGGGAGTGCGACGGTCGACAGCGCACCCACCCAAAACCCTGGAAGGTGGCGCCGGGAGAGATTCAATGTGAAGGGGGGCCAGTAGTTCCAACGAGCGCCAGTAACGGAGAAAGGTGTCCGAGGACCAGCGCCCCAGAGCTTTCACTACGTCTGGGGGAACGCCGGCGAGGAGGAATTCAGTTGTCCCACCGATGCGGAAGGAATGCCCTGTGGTAGTGGCGATATTATTGAATGACCAGATCGAGTTGCAGCGCGCGAGGAATTTTTTCTTGGTGAGGCAGCGCCAGCCCTTATCCGAGTTGAATGAGAACAGTGGGAGGTTCGAGGGGATCCGGCTTGTAGCTAAATGGTTTTCGATCGCTGAGATCGGATCAGAGGCGTCGTTTTGACGGCAAATCACAACCTCTTCTCCCCTAGACTTCGCGACTTTTGTGAATGGGAGATGGCATTTGCGAGAGCCTTTTGGGTTGAATGGGGGTGAGAGGTGGTGGCGACAGGCGATACTACCTAGTTTTTGTAAATAGTTCAGGGTTAACCCCTGGTTAGGCTATGTTTTGAGGTCCCGTATCAAGCTACGATCGCAACGAGGTAGGAAAATGTATTTTCTACAGACCGTCCTGACTGTCACCATATTCAGACTCTTCCCCCGGATAGTAGGGATATTGACTAAGGTATGCCCATCCAGGCATGGGCATCTCCATTTTCACCCAGTTCACCTGATCCTCTGTCCAAATGCTGTCCCCTTCCATCACCGTGACCCACTGCACCTGGGAGCCACAGCGGGCTAAGAATGCGGCAAGGTCGTCGCGCTGTCCGATCATTGTAGCCTGGACCTTTAGTATATACAGCTCTGGAAGTGTGGCCCTCTGGAGAAGGTTTCTGAGTGCATTGTCCAGTCTGATGTACAGGCATGAGATGTGGCTGTGGGTGAAGGGAGCTGACAGTGATGTGGACGCTATGAGGCAGCGACAATGGGGAGGGCAGCCATTGCTGCTGTGACTGGTGTGGTGGCAACTACTGGCTTTGCACTCATGGCCGATCAATGCAAGTGTTTCGAGGTTGGGGCAAAGCATCAGGGCCATCTCGAATGTGTCCCGGTCTCTCGTAAAGTCTACCTCTGTTGACAACCTCAAATCAAAGAATGATTTGGGCTGCTTCACAAGAGAAAATGCTTATAAAGACAAGAGTTTATGAGGGAAACCCAACAAGAACTTGACTAGAGTTCTTGGGGCGTTGGATTCAAGCTACTCATACTACTCTAGTGTTTGTACATGTTTACCTACTGGTCCGTGCGTCCTGTAGATAAGGTATGACATCATAGATAAGAGATAGGAGATAAGGGTCTAGACATTTCTAGACCTTCGGTAATTAAATACATGAGGCGAGTCACGTGACTGGTCTAGACTGTAGATCATGTGATGAGTCCGAAGAAAAGATAAGGTCATGTGATGTGAAAGGTGCACGTGTTGTTATGTGACCATGGAAAATATCACGTGACTAGAAAAAGAAAGAATAGAAAATTAGAGTTTGTAACATTACCTCCCTGCTATGGTTCACATTCCAGGCGAGACCAAATAGGCGGTGTGTCCATATAATTTTCGTATGGGTTAAATAATGTTGTGAAGAGTTCTGTCGTCATTCGTAATCGTCGTGGGGCACTTGGTTTCCTGATGTAGAAATCGTGCACTGCCTCCTTGGTGTGGGAAAGGTGATCTTCAATTTCCCATGTGCGATCCTCTTCACTGTAACCTTTCCAGTGAACGAGGTACTTGAGCTTCTTGCCCTTTAATCTAGAGTCCACAATATAATCCACTTTGAACTCGACGTCCCCTTCATTGGTTACCGTAACCAGTCCAGGTTTGTACAAGATCTGACCAGGAAGTAGATCTTTATATAATTTAGTGCGTGAAATGTTCATGACTGGGTGAATCCGCATCGAGTGGGGTAATTTAAGTCGAACAGCGTTTTCTCCAACGTGTTCTATTACGGAATAAGGTCCGAGCCATCGCTCTGTTAATTTACGTGATTGGCAACTTTCTCGCAAGTTAAGATTCTCCGTTGATAGCCATACTTGGTTGCTGGGCTTATAGATAGGGGTATCAGAATGTTTCTTATCTGCCTGTGCCTTCATTTGTGTTTGTTTCTTTTCTAGGTGTTTTGTGGCGTTGGCTAAGGTTTGTTCCATGTTCTTGGCAAAGTCTGTGGCTGCCGGAGCCTGTGCTTCTATCGGTTCTATCCCCATATGAGGTGCATAGGAATGTGTGAGTTGGAAAGGGGATTTTCCCGTAGAAGAATGTTGCCGTTGATTATAGTTAAATTGCGCCAGTGCAAGCCATTCTGACCACTCATTTTGCTTCTCAGCAGTGTAAAGCTGCAGAGACTGTTGAAGATCGCGATTGACCCTTTCTATCTGCCCATTGGTCTGGGGGTGGAAAGCGGTCAACATGCATAGCTCGATGTTCAACATCTTGCCGATATCTTTCATCAGCTGGGCCAAGAATTGAGGGCCTCTGTTGGATATAATAGATCTAGGAAGTCCGTGTATCTTCCATACATGGTTGCGATATAATTTAGCCATTCCTAGTGAGGTAATGGTTTTTGTCGTGGGAATAAATACGACTTCTTTTGAAAAGCGATCTACCACCACAAGGATACTGTCATGTCCGTTGGATGTGGGGAGATCCATGATAAAGTCTGCGGAGATGTCCTGCCAGGGACCCTCCGGAATAGGATTAGGTTTCAATTTGCCAGCTGGGGGCACGTTCGTTGGCTTCATCCAAGCACATCGTTCGCATCGGGTGCAATAGTCCTTTATTTGGGCACGGGAACCTTCCCAGTAATAGTAGCGTGAGACTAACTCTAAAGTCTTCTCTGTGCCACCATGACCAGCCAGCGTGCTGTCGTGG
>JBBPMQ010000620.1:0-13041 GCA_038090375.1 Boletus rubroflammeus | reverse complement strand
TTGTCGTCATCATCATTGGGCTGGTCGGCAGGCGCCTGCTGCTCTCGCTCCCGACGCTTTTTCTGTTTTTTTTTTGTCCTTCATGGATGTCCTCTGGATCCTTTCCACGTCGCCCACTTCCACATGCTCCTTTACATCGGTAGACACACCTTCGGGTGTAGCCTGGCTAGCCTCGGCTTCCCGCCGTTTCCGTTTTTCTGCATTGCGCTCTGCCTTCCGGCGCTGTTTTCCCGTCAATATGTCTTGACCATCGGTATTGATGGTGGGAACTTGGCTGCCTATGGCTCTTCGCGGTGGCTCACCGTCGTCGTCAGGTGGTGGAACATTTGACAATCCTGGTCCCAGGCCGGTGGCACCTAGACCGGGCGTAGCAGATCCCGAGGTTGTTGTTGTTGTTGTTGTTGTTGTTGTTGTTGATGCAGGGATGGAGGAAGAGGAAGAGCGAGCGAGAAGTTTTTCCCTGAAATAGTCCGCGACGCTCTTGGTCGACGTCGTCAAGTTGTCAAGCGAGGGTGGGGGTTGTGGGGCGGGTGTCGAGGTGGACAGTGGTGTGGGTGCGGGTGCGGGTGCGGGGGTCGACGTCGATGTGGACACGGACGAAGAGGGTGCAATTCCAAGAATCTCAGAGATGGCTGATGCGGGTTTGCCCGCGATACGTTTTGCGGCCCGGATGCGCGCACGATGGCTGTCATGGGCCGGAGACAATAGGAAAGGGGAGGATCAGAATGGAGGATTAGTGTGCGTGCATCACTTACGCCATCGGACGAGGTTTGGGTATTGATTCAGGGTGAGCCCTTGATAAAGAGAGTGTTGATGGAGGTTCTGAAACGCAATCGAGGGCGGGAGCAGCAGGGTCGTTAGAGCTGGATTTTCGGTGCTCCTCCTTCTGTTTCTTTCTCGTGTTCTCGCTGGTATCTCGATCATATCGGTCCTTGTGTTTCCGTTTTTTGGTCGTTACAGACGACTCGTTTCCGATTTTTCCCTCAGCTTTCTCCTGTGCGCGTACGAACACATTGCCCATCGCCGTCTCCCGCTCTCTCCCGCTCTCCCCTTCCCCTTCCGCGTCCTCGGTGCCGGCTCCCTTCTCCTCCTTGGCACTCTCATTCAGCCTCTTCAGCAATGCCTCAAACTCCTTGTTCTGCTTCCACGCGATACCGTTGGGATCTCGTTGGTGCTGTGCGCCGATGCCCATCATATCGAGCTTTTGCTCGGCCTTGATGTGCGTCTTCATCCCGTCGCCCGATGACCCGAGGCCCTGGGATGCATCCCACCCAAACTTTGAGAGATAAGAGTGGCCAAAACGAGAGGCATCTGCAGAGCGGCGCAATGTGAGTGTGATCGTGGTGATGGTAGGGGGAGGGCTCACCATCAGCCCAGCTCAAATTCCTAGGGTCGGCGGGGATGCGCTGTTTTTCTTTGCGGCCTGCGAGGCCCATCGGTGGTGTACTGGGGAGGTCTGAGAGGCAGAGCCTGGGAGCAGCCGGGGATGGGGTGCCAGGGGTCTCGCGGGTAGCCACATTGTGTCTTGTGTAGGGAAGAGCACTGGCAATTCCATCAGCTTGCCTCCTCTTCAGCCTACTAGCCCTCGTGCAGGTGCTCTTATGCCTATGCCAGTTCCAGTGGGTGGATTTTTGAGGGTTACATAGAATGAGGGTCACTATCCATAATAGGCTATTGACCCCCTCTCTTTTTGGGAATAGGCCGTCGAACTGCCTCACTGAGTGACGAGCGACAACCATCGGTATATATATAAAAAGTATACTCCCACTCATTACAACGTTGCTCAGTTCAGTTTACTCAACGACTCCGCTAGCAACCTTGGCGCTAGATGCTCAAGCCCACAGCCACATCGCCGACGAAACGCGAATGCCTTCTCCTCGCTCTCCTGCTCCTCGCACTGCTCTCGCTGTCTAGATCAGGCATTGGTGCTCGGGAGTCACCCGCTTCACACTTGGTTCCGGAAAATGTCGTCCAGAAATACGACTCTGATCTTGAGTCTGCTTCGCAGGGCGTCGAAGCCCCGTCTACCGAATCAGAGCGTTGGCGCACGCGTGTAACGTGGCCCTCCAAGCAAGTACCATCAACGACCATAGTTTCTCATGTCCCTGGTGCGCAACCCGTTTCCCAACCCGATTTACTACCAACCCCTGCATTCAAGGTTGGACCATATTTGACAACCTGTTTTTGCTCAACGGGACCGTCTTTGTCGTCACAGACGACCCAGAGTCCGTCCCAGATCACATGACCATCACGTCGACGGGCATCAAGATCGTCAACGGCCCCGAGGCTACCACAGCCCGTCTACCAACTGACCGCGAATTTCGCGTTATCACCACCGACGAAGCAGAAGAACTATTTGGAACCAGTGCAGATATCATAGACGGAACTACGGTGCGTCATTCTTGACAGCAAACGCACCTTGTCTGACACTCAACCCAGTGGATGGTTAACGATCCACCCCAATTGTATGTATATTGTAACTACGACATGAGACCTCGCTGAATTGCTGTATTGTCTCAGCATCACACATTACTACCATTGGTCTGCCGAGCTCTTCTTCGGGTTCTGGCGGACGTACTCTTCACTAGACCCTTCAATCTCTGCCAATGGGTCGTCTTCGCTCCCCGCCCTGCGTCGCATTTGGTTCGTCCACGCAGACGCTGACCATTGGCGAGACTACGCCAAGATGAACCAATGGGTTCTCCGCAGTGCCTTTCCTTCCGCTACTGCCGAATACTCCGCGGATTGGCAAGACCGCGCCGAGATGGGGCGGACAGTAATCCTTGATCGTGTCATTTTCTCCGATCGCTCAGCTGCGATGAAGGGTAAAACCTTCCGGAGTACAGGACGCACCGCTTCCGAGGCGTTTGCATTGCCGGGAGGTAGGCACTGGTGGACCATGATCCGCGATGCGGTGACGAAATTCAGTCAGCTGGACGACGGTTTTGATGAAAGATCAAAACCTGTGATCACCTATGTCTCACGTCAGGCTTGGGGCCGGCGTATGCTTATCCAGGAGGACCACGAGAAGCTTGTGAAGGAGTTGCACAAGTTGCGCGATCAGCATGGGATCGAGGTGAATATCGTGAGCATGGACAAGCTCTCCCATGCGGAACAGCTCGGGTTAGCTGCGCGGACGACCGTGAGTGCACGGCATTCAACAACCCGAGATACGTCTGATTGACTGGGTTGATTTTGAGGGCAGATCATGATGGGTGTGCATGGCAACGGGCTGACGTCCCTCGTGTGGATGAAACCCTCCCCAAAATCGACGGTGATCGAGTTCTTCTACCCTGGCGGGTTCGCACGCGACTACGAGTACACCACACGAGCGCTAGGGATGGTGCACTACGGTATTTGGAATGACAAGTGCGTACCACCATCTTGCATCGCTAACGTCCGTTCACCTTGACGATGTCACTTGAACCGCCGTACTCGTACGCACGCTTTGGACTCTACAGGACGTTCACGAACCCCGAAGTTCCACCGGTGAATTATCCAGAGGGGTTCCAGGGGAACAGTATACCACTGAACGGTGAAGTCATCGCGAAGCTTTGTTTAGAGAGACTGCAGCTACCTGCCTCCACCGAACATTGATGAGTGTCAGACCGTGTGGTTGGGCTTTTGGGTTAACATTCTTTGTTCGCGGCTGACGTTGAAGTGTTTTTTTGACGTATTTATACATAAAATCCTTATTTCACCCACGTACTGCACACTGCGTACTGCGTACCTGATTGTCATGCAAAGCTTAGTGCTTCGGTGTATATGGACATGACATGACTTTCCCACTCAATTTCAAACAAGGTGGCAGTGCTCAAGTGGTTTCGCTTCAAGGACGACTATTCAAGATCGTTGTGTACGCTAGACACCAAATGGATGAATACAATCTGCTGATCGAACCGTATTTTTCCGCGCAACGCTTTCAATGTCATGTGCGAAGCGACCGCAGCCACGGAACAATCCAAACGGACACGCGACCTATCCAACAAGTGCGTATAAAAAGTGGACACAACCCGCCCAGCAACGGCATCGTCCACAGGCAAGACAGTGCCAATGACGCTGCGAAACTCCCCGAATTGCATCGCCGCTGCGAGATTCACGACTTCGTCTGGCGTACTTGCATCGCCAACGGCGGTACGACACGCCGAGAGGAACGCAAAGTCGGATTGAACGACCTTTTCGAGCGCCAAGCGGCCATCGCGTAACGCAAAGTAAGACTCGAACGGCCGCGCTTTATTGGGGATACCGTGGCAGGCGGGATGAAGCCACTTGCAGCGTTTGAATGGGTCGCCCGCTCGATTGTGGCATCTTCGTTTGCGAGGAGCGTGACGCGACAACGATCGCGGACACGTTCCGCGACGAGGGCAAACTCGGGGGTACGGAGGAGACCTCTCCCAATGGCTCTGATGGACCGACGATTGCAAATGGTGGATTATCCACGGCGAGGGGGTATGTTTGTTTCCTAGCACGAAAAACCATGCCGAGCGTTAGTGTGTACGAAGAAATGTAGAAGTCTGAAAGATTTTGTTGTCCTTTCCGATAGGAGTGGCGTGGAGTGGGAGAAACGTAAAGTCACTGGTTGGGCACCACCAGATGCGTGAATTTGGAGCGATGTCGTGTTGTTGAAGGGCGCGAGCGACGGGTTCCACGGCGCAGTCCCAATGCTCACGGAGGATGATCGCAATGTCCTTTACGGTAAAAAGCTTTGGCTTGTCTACGACACGTCGGAATCGGGATGCCAGCGACGAGAGGTGAGCTTTCGAGATGTCGAGTTTAACGTGGACTGGATCGTCGTCATGGAGGATTGTCAACGCATCGCAAGTGTACCGACTGGCGTTCATGATGATGACAGGTCCGTCGTTGGCAGTAGTTTGGAGGTCGGAAAACTCGGGAGGCAGGAGGAATCGAGAGAAACCAGGGACGGTGCGAATACGAGATATCACATCGTCAAGTTCTGTGATCAGCTTCCGCGTTTGCGCCGACTGAAGCTCTTATGCTTGATCGAACAGCATTCGCAAGCGAGAGCTAACCCGCTCGAATTCGTCGGCGAGATTTGCTGTGTCAGTATCTAAGGAAGAGAGATCATCGAGAGGTGTGCCTAAACGAGCCAACTGCCTCCAGAATACCGTCCGGCCCTGTTCCAAAAGCTGGACCGCCGTCTTGATGTTCGCATGGCGAATGCAGTACGAAAAAGCGTCTACATCCAGGGATGACACATACTTCTTCAAGATCTGGTAGTGTTCTACGGAAGATGGAAAGATGGCAGCGTGACAGACCAAAAAGGTTAGCGCGGTCTGATATGCTGTCATGGTCGAGCTATGATGAATTTATCCGCAGACTCGGCCCGCTTGAAGATCAGAGAGTAATACCGCTGGCCGAAGTGACAGCATAGCTCTGTTTAGTTCGATGGCGGTGGTGAGATCAGAGGAAGTATCACGTGCTGCGAACCGCAACATGAGGCAATCGGCGAGGCTTTCCGATGATGTCGAGCGCAGTAGATGACCCTCGGGACGGAGTTCTAGAGCAACCCGGTTGAATTCGATGATGGCTTTGGTGAGATCATCAAATCCATCCAAACGCTCGAATCTCCGCTTATAGCAAAGTGCCAGGTAGTTCCGAGATGAGGATCGATCTGAATGTCCAGGCGGACGTAACGCCAAGGCAGCTTGGTGGTTCTGGAGAGCCTTTTCCAAGTCACCTAGGTGACCACGCAGTAAAAATCACTGTTGAAAACTGTTCCCGAGGCTGTTAAGAAATGTCGAACGTTCTGAGTGGCTATGAAGGCACAATTGCATGAAGCAGCATTACTTCATCGATGTCGACCGATGCGCCAAGATGCCAGGATCTTTCCTTGAGGCAGTTGGCAAGGGTGTTAATGTAGAAGAGCCAGACGGCGTGACGAAGAGATCCACGGTCCTTTAGAGGTCGATTACCGCATTAAGGTCAGCGATAGTTCCATCCTGCCTGAACTAGTAGCGAAGGCTTATGCACAGGTTGAACTGTACCGCTGGGCGTTCAGAATGACGGAGAGGATAGCACTCGAGAGCAGTGCGAAGGAGCTGAATGGACTCCTGGAGATTCTCGGGGACAGCATGCAGCTCGTATTTGTATTGAAGGGCGATGGTGAGATTGCTGAGGCATGACGGCCGAAGATGATGTCCCTCCGGCCGAAGAGCTAACGCAGCTCTGCTGTATGCAACAGTACCATCTAAGAACCCCTTTCCTTGAACCTCTCACGGAGACAAAGAGCGAGGTTGGTCAGGGAGGACGAACGATCAGGATGACCTTCTGGTCGCAGGGCTAACGTGGCTTCTTGAGTCTTGATCGCTTCATCCAGGTCACTAGACGAGTGCCCCTCTCTATATCTGTCTTGAAGATAGATGGCAAGGTTGTTGACTTGTTGAGTGTTTCGGCGCGGAGGGGGTGACCCGGGAATCGACGGTACCTAGCTGCAGCCTGGGAGATATACAGTCGACTCCCTTATAATGCATACCCAGTATAACACATACTCCCTCATAACACATAGGATTTTGGATTCCCCAACTCAGTTTTCAGGGCTTTTGGCCTCCCAGATAACCCATACTCCCTAGTAACACATACCTCCAGGGCTCTCCCGAGAAGTATGCGTTAGGAGAGAGTCGACTGTACGTCAATCATACTGATGGAAACATTGAAGATGGCAACCCACTGAAAATAATACCCAAATCATCGAGACCAGACAACCCACGTTCCGCATGAACTCGAAGGGTCAGAACGTTCCACTTACCTCCCTGCTGTGGCTTGTCCGGGCTTTGAGGCAGAATTTACATACTTTTAACTCCGCCACGTTCCTGTATTATTACCCAGTGAATAGATGTTTATGGCACTTGGACCCAATGGCCTACTGCCATGGACGGGCGTCGGGCTGCCCATGCATGAGTGATTTCAACTTTCAAGTTCAAGTCCACGCGAACTTGACACACAACGCGTCCTGTCACATGTGACAGCCGCGTCGTATGAGACTTTCCACGCGTTGACAGGCTCGTTCGCGATATCTCCCCCAAGCCAAACTTAAATGACTGATATTGTGGTATCAATTACTCTACTTACCGTCTATATCCGATTGAATGGAAGCCAGGACGCTACAAGCTTTTCGTGAGTATCAGTTTGGGATCGATATCCTGCTTCTCAGGCAGGCTGACTCTGAGTGGTTGTGGAACAGTGCGTGTGTTGTACACAGTTAACAGCAATCCGCAATATATTTTGGCCAAGTCTTCATCGCAAGTCCCAGCGATCACATGCACTGAGGCCACAGCACAGTCTGCTAATAATGAACCTACCTATGCACGAACCCCACTCAAGGCATGCCTTGCGGCGGTCTGTGATTCCAGGTGAGCTCTGATATCGCCCTTTCCACCAGGAGGTTTCTCACACTACGGCAGTCCTGAACTCCTGCAGGACCCCGCACGAGACTTCTCTCTCTATGTCCTCGATCCCCTAGAAGCACAGCCCCTACCTACGAGTCTGGCACGCGCACCCCACGATACCAGCTCACCTCGTGGTGTGGCAGTTGCCCTTGGACTCATGTCTTGGGCTCTTGAGTCGAACGATTCGACAAACGTCTTTGTCACGGGCACGATCATCATGCATGCCTCACCGGCGCTCGAAGTTGTTTTTGCACTTCGAGAGGTGGGTCTCTTTTATTTCCATGTTTCGCCGCACCTTCGTTTCAACTGGTTTGTCTGGTTTCACGAACGCTTATATCATTTCTTTTTCGTGACAGACCAAGCGCATGCCCAAACCTATATTCCACTCGTACCTTTCACTGGGCTCAATATCTGCGCCTGGCCCATCTCAACTTCTGAATCCTCCTCACCCTCCCCAAGCTGCTGGGATGAGCTGGTCATCTACTTCTCAGGAACAGCGAACTCTGACCCGTTCAGCTGACTTTCCAGAGCTCTACATAGGTCCTCCACGACGTGCGCGTGGTCGTCCCGAAGGGTCAACTTCTTCCAAGTCAAAAGTTACGCCACAAACCCACACCTCTTCTCTCTCTGGTAATACAGATCTCTGCGGAACTCAGTCAAATCACTGACGGGATCTTATTGATGCAGGGGCGAGCCCGTCGGAAGTAGTAGAGACTCAATCCGAATCTAAGCAGGAAGCGGGGCGAAGGTCCAAGCCAAAGACTAAATCCAGACCTCCGCGACCTCCGCCTACATACTCACCATTCATCTACGCACCATTGACGCGCCATGCAGCGACGGAGGGGCCAGAAGGTGGTGGAACTGGAATACCTGCTTTCTACCAGCAATCCTACCCATTCAGTCAAAACCAAACCCAACCATACGCCCAACTTCATCCCCAAGCTCAGCCATACTTTCATCCGACACATAATCCGCTGCTGGGATCACTATCTGCAATCTCTAATTCCTCGGGCAACACGGCAACGACTACTACCCCTGAGCAGCAAGCGGCTCTCCTATCAGCTCTGCAAGGATTGCTTGCTACTAATCCTCACTTGCTACAGCTCGCAGCGACAAACATAGGGCCTTCTACAAGTAGCGGGGAACAGACCACCGCAAAAAAATCAATGCACAGAGGATGCAGCGCGGGTGATGAGCAGGAGGACGGAGACTCAGATATCGTCATTCTTGACTCTTCGACCATTGACGCTACCGCATTCTGTAAACCAAGCACTTGGCAGCTCGCTGGAGGCGACCACGGTACGTCTCCACTTACAACCAGTCAAGAATCTCCAATGCCTAGTAGCCAGGGTACAGATTGCTCATCTCTGCCTGCGAGCGCGCCGCCCTCCGGACAGGAGAACGCACCGGCACCGGCATCGTCTGAAACGTCGACGCCGACAGTAACTCCTGAAGCGAAGACACCGACCTCGAAGAGACCGATGGAGAGGGGAAACGTAACCCCCTCGCGTGCCTTGGTTATGCCAGCAACGCGCACCCCATCCAGAACGTGTAAACGGAAACTGGGTGAATATATGCAGGGTCAAGCCTGCCCGTCCACACCACTGTCCTCTCCTTCTCCCTCGCCTTCCGTGGCGCGCACATCTACTTCAGGAAGAGCCTTGACTGCGGGACAACAAGTCCAGTCTTCGCCGACGGATGGAACGAAGTCGGTGTCATTACCATCCGTGCGACTGTCTTCGATGCTAGGCTCCATGCGTACCGTGGCAACTTCGGGTTCCCGTCTACAGGTCAGTTCTTTAGGCTCTTCGACGCATGGACACCCAGCTTCTTTGACCACCGATAAGAGTGGCAACAAGTCAGTCACACCTGTTTCCGGTCCATCGACGTCGAAGATAGACCATTCAGGGACTGCAGACGCATCTTTGAATAGCATCGCGTGGGATGCAACCTCATTGAAACGGAGACGTACTCTGAACGAGTTCATGGCAGAACATGAAGCACGCAAGAACGCAAAGGTCCGAAAACGGTTATCTTCGGGACGTAAGTTCGGTACGTGTTTGGGTTTCATACCTTCTCTTTCGTCGGCTCTATCCTTCCGCTCATGACGTCGCGCGTTTTCAGAGGCAGACGTATCCGCGAATGCGTCACAAGCGACTCCATCGCGATCTGCCAAGTTGGTATCAACAACGAGGCATGCCCAGTCGTCCCCTCCTCGTCCCCTTTTCAGGTCCGATTCAGTGGCTTCCTCGCTGCCCGCTTCAACCCGCCAGCCCACTTTAGTGCCGGGCACCGCCGTCTCCAACCATCCCTCGTCGTCTATTACCACGTTACCATGTACAGCACCATCTACGTCCACTTCAACAGTGGCTCTGACGAAGAATCCCCTCAAAAACTTCGTCCTGCCCGCGTGGGCTCGTACCAGTACCGCTATGCTTCCACGGCTGTCCGAGGAAGCATTAGCCCGCCAGCGCGCAGAGCGAGAAACCAAGAAGGCACAAGTGTCGTCGAGGCGGCGGGAAGCTGCCAAAGCGCAACGCAATCGACTCGATGGTGCGGAACGACCTTCCAAAGAATCCTCTGACGAGGACGATGAAGCTGTCGCGAATGATGCAAAACTACGGACACTGCATCTATCGTCGAGTTTTGCGCGGAGCGCTCCCTTAGTCCCACCTCAATTGCCTGCTCTGCCCGTATTCGCTTCTGATGCGGTGGAACCCATCCCGTCGTCCCCGCCCCAGTCGCACCGTCCACTCGCGCCCCCTGTCGTTCCGAGCACACCACCGAGGAAACCTACCTCGTCAGAATCAGCGCCACATTGTACGCCTAGCAAGTCTGCCTCTTGTTCGCTATTCACGCCGTCCGGCCAAGACCCGGGATCATTGTTTACGCCAAGCACCCCCAGCGTCACCCGATCTCTGACCCAAATTGCGTTTACGCCGCGTTCCCCCACTGTGCTTCATCGTTCTGGTGAGAGTAAATCCCCCCGGAAGAGCGTGCCGCAGACGCCGTGGACACCGAAGCGCAATAGCGACTATCATCAGACGCCTAGAAGCTTGCGCACTGGTAGAAACACGCAGTTCGTCTCGCCGAGCTTGGCCGTTCGTATGCCTCAGACACAGACGGGGATGGGAACGAGGGCGTTTTTGTTGCCGCCACCTTCACCCTGTGCTCTGCGAACGCCGCACCTACAAAAACATTCCAAGGTGCCGGGAGGTCCGACTACAGTCGTTCCCCATGATCCTGGGATCATAAAGCAGGAATTTCCATCCGACAAGCAGAACGTCGAACCGGACAAGTGTTATAAGGAAGAAGATATTCTCAGTTGCGAACCGGACGAATTGCTCGTTGGGGAGGACGCGCCAATTCCTCCAGCGCAATGGAGTCCCAGTCGTCCAACTGTAAACAGTAGTCAGGGGACAAGTGAGCTGCGTGACATCACCTCCAACGGCGACGCGTCACAAGGGGAGGAGGAATATACCTCCAGTCCCCTGCCACCTTCTTCACCTCCCCCAACCAGCGCATTCTCGAGCCCCGCAAAGCACCACGACAGCGATTTCAACACTACGACCATAAACAACCTCGTCGTGCCAGACTCTGACATTCTTCTGCCTTCTGCGAGCGACTCCGATGGA
This sequence comes from Boletus rubroflammeus, assembly GCA_038090375.1. Classification (NCBI taxonomy): domain Eukaryota; kingdom Fungi; phylum Basidiomycota; class Agaricomycetes; order Boletales; family Boletaceae; genus Boletus; species Boletus rubroflammeus. The sequence continues at coordinate 2,000 of JBBPMQ010000620.1, read as the reverse complement.
CCACGGGGGGCAGTTGACACAACTTGGCTCTCTGACGGTGCATGTGCAGCCTCGTGGCTTACTGACTCTGAGGCCAGCGCGTGGCTCACCGAGACGGAAGTGTGGCTGACCGACAAGGAAGGAGGAGCACTCCTGACCGACTCGGATGCTGCCTGGTTATCCGATTCAGACGCCGTCTTTGGGGACATGTCGTCGTTTCCACCATCCTCTGCTTCGAACTGGCTCTCCGACGATGCAGACGTCGATACCGACGGTGAATTTGGAGCGATGGAGGGGCGGGACAGTGGGTTCGACGCTGCTGCGTTTGAAAGGGCGTTTGCAGCCCTCGTGGATCGTGGGGGACGGAGCGCAGACAAGGATGGGGCTTGTGCCAGTGGTGCCACGCACGGCACGAGGGTGGTCGAATTTTGGGAATCAATGCAGCCACGTTTGGGAGGGAACGTGACGAACGATGCAGGCACGTCGCCTAAGGATGCGGGTGACTCTGATGACGAGGAAAAGGTTGTGCAAAACATCCAGGGGTTGGTCGACGGTTTTGTTCGTACGTGATATATGGATGATGAATATCGATGTAGTATATCCAAGTGTATTGTTGAGGAAGCATTAAGCTGAGCAGTAATGTTGCACACTAGACCACCTGTACTAGGATGGAACACTTTGGTATATTAGGGTGCACTGAAAGGCGAAGGCCTCCTACATTAGCGTGGTAAAACATGACGCTGAAACGGAAATCAGGTAGAAGAATCCTGGATCGAAAAAGGGGCTTCGTGGAAAGAAGTAAGTGATTAGCTCTAGATAACAATGTAGTATGGGCGAACAACAGTCGAACACACTAGGGGCTATTTCAAATGGGGTGCGACGGACTCGTGTTTGAGAGATATATGACCTCATGTTGCCTTACTTAGAGCTTGTTCGGTAACATGTAAAAATCGAATTCGCAGTGATTGTTCATGTTTGGCAAGTGCAAAGTGTCCTCGGCTTGTCTTCCGATGCAATCGGAGACTGAAACACAAGGAACGGTATCTGCCCCCACCAGCTACCCTATGACTAGCAATCAAGCTGATCCTTATCTGCGTAAAGCAGACATCCGACGGAGGCAACTTCGTCAACGATTACTTTCTCTTTGTACACATCTTCAAGTTGTATCAAATACGATGGCAAAGGTTGCACCCGTACCTGTAACAATAATGCAAGAATATTTATACTAGCAAATTTTAGTGTAGTGCATGGCTCATTGATATAACAGTTGTGCATTACTCCTGCTGCTGAATCCTGCATTACTGCTTCTCAGATTCTCCTGGTCTGTGGGCCCTTAGCAATAGCAGGCACAGAACCCGATTATGTAAGCAGATGAGAAGTGGTGACATCACCAGGGGTATCACCAAAAGAAGCCCACTCCTTCTGTCCCATATTCATATTTGATTATATGTTTTATATGTTGCTCATATGTTTTCCCTCCATCCCCCAGCATTCCCCTTGTATTATACATGTTCTGGATGTAGATACATACCATACATACCATTCTATACTGTTTCTACCACTTAGATAATGCCCTGAGCAGCCCAATAAGGCAACTATGAATATAGGAGACTAAAACAAAAATATATTCGCATTTTTGACATATGCAGATATGGCCTTAGCAAATGCATACCCAAAGGCCCTTCATATATATCTAGAACATATACAAAGCCCAAGTAGTTGGGATACAAACTGATAATGTTATGGCATATTCTCCTCCTACCCCCATTCTGATCCTAGGAGCCTGTTCTGGGTGTTGAGCTTCCAGTGATGTATGGGGATCTATCCTGCATATATATCCTTTGGTTTCACTGCATTTCCCCTTCTCAAAGACTCTCTGATCACTCTCTGGACGCTTTTTTTACAGTTTAAATGATAGGGGTATATAAATTGATCTATAACATAGATGTAACTGGTGACTATCTAGGCTTGTAGGATGCATTGTAACATACTTCCCCCCACATTCCTGACCACATCCAATA
>JBBPMQ010000619.1:0-13048 GCA_038090375.1 Boletus rubroflammeus | reverse complement strand
AGTGTTTGGGCATAGAGTGTCTCGAAGCTGGTGATGGTGAGCAAGGATGGTTTGTTTATGTGATTTGTCAGTAGCTGAGTTACATTCGGGGTCCTGAACACGTGACGACATGTGATGGCCCCAAAACGCAAACGATTTGGTCAAATTCCACGACCTTTTGAAAACCGCTGTAATAGTATCATAGAGGTGACTTGTGGTATACCACATAGCCATGCAGTGCAGGTATAGACAGCTAAACTTCGAGAGCTACATCATACAGTACAAGGTGATAGCAAGAGATGACGAGAAAACAAGATGAGGATAACGTACAGCCAGACATTGAACGCAAGTCATCAATCCCCGTGACCGTCACAATATCTCCATGACTTCAGTATGAATATCCCTGGCGAAGTTGACCTGCGGTTCGAGTCCTGGAACAATAATTGCGTGCTCAGCAGCGACTCGCTTGAACTCTCCATTGGGTTGCTGCTGGAGCAACAGTACATGGAAGGGCTGTTGCAAACGAACAACTAGCCGCAGCGCCCGGGTATAGTCATCCATTCTAACGGCGGGTATGGCATCCAATGGCAAAGTGGGCTCGGAGCCGGCCTCGCCCTCCGGATCAGACTCATCATCATCTACTGCACTTCCCAGAACGAAACCATCAAGTGGATCGCGCAGATCGCGAATCCACGGATGTACAAAAACGAGCTTGCGCGGCTCCACCAACGAGAGCTTGTCCAATGTCTGGAATTCAACATAGCCAATCCCTGAGACCCGAGCACGGTAACGATTCTCTTGACCTATCCCGATTTCTTGTACACCGAGCCTTTTTACTGCGAAGATGATGCATGGGAGGTGTAGTCGGCGGTTGGCGAAGCGTGCTGGTGGTAAGCGGGTGATCCGCTCGTGGATTAGCATGGCATCTGCCTGTAATAGTGACCTTCTTAATTCCCCAATGCGCAGGTCCATTTCAGCATCTTCGATGACAGGCGAAGCACACGGTGTTTGGCTATACACGGCGAGGGTGGCGGGAAGGCAGCTATTGTATGACGACGACTCGCCAGTCCAGGCAAGCACTGTCACGTCGCCCGAACGAGCCACGATCTCCTCCAGCAGGTGGCCCAGCGCCGCATCTCCTTCTCCGTAGTGTGGCCGGATATCACTCTTGAAAATACCAATAAACGAGTATGCGACGTCTTCGTCCACTGTCGCATTGCGTGTCGAGGCTAGCCGTAGTTTATCTCGGACACTGAGATCGTCGGGGTTGAAAGCAGTGATGGTTTCGCGAGCAACGCTAATTGCATCCGCGAGCTCCTGCATGATCTCTGGTGACTCTTTGTGGTTGGAACGGGTGTCACCGAGGTATGGCTTCCAATTGCGATCGTAGAATCGGATCACCTTCGGTGCGAGAAGCTCTTGTGCGGTCCAGACCCGCGTCATCCAGATGCTGTTTGTGAGATGGCCAAGGACCGACGGAGACGGTACGCTCGCAAGAAGGACAAGCGTGGCTGCGGATGCTTCATACCATTTGTACATCATGGTGAGCGACTGGTTCAATACTGTGCTGATCGTTTTGTCGATGCAGCATGTGTCGCTCCATGCCCAACGATATCCGCCCAGGCAAACCGCCTCACAGAATCTGCGCAACTTCTGGTTCAGTGGTGATGAATCCAGGTTCCAGATTGAGTTGACAGAGTTGACGTCCTGGAACGAAGGCTCCTTCCCTTCCCATACATGTGAGAACATCACATATTCGAAATATTTTGCGACCACTCGCCGGATACGTGCGTCGTCCAACTCCTGCGTCATAGAGGAAACTAGTTCATGGAACTCGGGTTCCGACTTGAACATATTCATTCGCTCCAGTCCGTCGCACAAACGACCACTCCTGAGGTCGATGAGGACAAGTGGGCATATCTTGGAGACCCCGCGAACGGCCCCGTCGACGAGCTTCTCAGACTGGGCAGGTGAAACATATTTCTTTCCAAGTTCTGTGCAATCAAGTCACGATATCGTCTGCACGCTGGTGAGGTGACACTTACGACGAATGTCTGGATCAACAGACTCCTCGATGAGAGAATGCATGCAGGTGAACGCATCGACTGCTTCATCGTAGCGCCGCAAAGCATGCAGCGCTGCATGTTTTCTCTCGTGTCCCCACGGACTCATAGGGTGTGCCTTAATCGCCTGGATCCGAGTCGTGACATTCAGGATCGTCAGACACCGAAGAGAGAAATGTCATACCTCATATGCGTCCTCCAAAGCATCCTCCCAGGACCCCAGCATTGCTCGGGCTTTGCTTCGTTTAACAAAGAGACCTGCGGGGTTCAACGGATTCAGGGACAGTGCAGCGGAATACAGTACAATTGCTTCTTTTGGATTCTTGGCCTGTACTGCCGCATCGCCATTGCCTTCGAGTGGCTTAAGACGTTCTTGAGAATGCAACCGAATTTCGAGAGCAAGTCTGTCAAAGTCCCATCCAAATATCTTTTGAGTAGACTATGTGTGTTTGTACTAGAGGATTCCAAAAAGAATGCTTACAAGGGATATTAATACCAGGTGAGGACCTTTTTGAAATAGGATGCCTTCCCACGCACTCTTGAACAATTCCGTCGCTCGATCGTCATCTCCTTTTCTCAACGACATGTCTCCAAGTAGGAGGAACATTTGAGCCTGTACAACACTATGTCAACCTTGCATACCAGTAATCATACCGTTTACGTACCCGGACAGTGACATACAGCAACTGATCATTCACTTTATCGATCAAGTCATCTACCCGTGAAAAGGCGTCGTCATGTTTTCCGCATTCAAACAAGATGATCGCCTGAGTGAATGCAAAGATAAGTACGAGCAGCGACGATAATAACAGGAGCACACCTTGATCAACAAGATAAATTCATCGTCAGTCGGGAGACCGTCAATGAACTTGTGCTCCCCATTTCTGACATGAGCCGTTGCGTTTGCGATATGACCAATGACGGAGCACTGAACGTCAATAGACTTGGAGTGATAGTCAGCACAAGATGGGACAATAGATGTCCCAAAATTACTTTTGTTGCATCGTCGATGGCCTTGTTCCACTGTTTCAAACGCGTCCGTACAAGAGCACGCTGAGCAAGTGCTCCCGCATGGTGAAAAGCGTTCAAGGGATGTAGAATTTCTTCTGTCAAGAGTTCTTCCACGCGAGTCAGGTTGCCCTGCATCCACGAGTTGAATGCCTTATGACTGATACACATGAGCGGTAACTGCGATGCTGTGGAGGAAAGTGAAGTAATCAGATCAAGCAAACAATTGATGTTTGAACACACTCACTATGTGAGGAAAAAAAGGGGAGTAGAACATGGCCTATGAGGTTCAACAACATTGCAAAGTTAGCACTTACGTTTACTGTGACATACGAGCCTGGTAGGATATCAAGAAGAGTCTGGAAGGTGATTGTCCCGTTTTGTTCGCCAGTCGCAATGCAGTCATCGTTGGGGGAGAGCGCGATGGACCAAACTGTGCTTGCGTGCTTCATAACAGTCCCAATTTGCTTGTGCGTAGAGGCGTCCCAGAAAGATAGTGACCCGTTTGCCACGGCAACAACAAACCTTTCGTTGTGGGATAGTGCGATAGAATTAGGGGCTCCCCTGTCACGAATGGACCATTTACTGAGCAACGATCCCGAGGACGTATCGAAACACTTGACTTCACCCCACGAGATACCAAAAAGATGTCGACCACCAGTTGACCAGGCGAGCGATGATGTCAAGTGTGCCCTGACCTGGAACGGGATGTCGAACAGTTTCTGGCCATTGTCGCTGTTATAGATGCGGATCGACTTGGTATCGGGATTTACGGCGGTAACGGTAGCAATGCGGTCACCGGTTGGTGAGAATCGCACCCCCTTCACGACACCCTCGTGCTGCAATGGTCCGACAAGCCTTTCGCCCGTCGTCAGGTTCCAGATAAACGCGAGATTGTCGGTGGATCCTGTCGCAAATTTGGTCGAATCGGGAGAGATATCGACCGAGAACACTGTCTTTGTGTGACCGTAGATATCCAGGACCTTTTTGTGAGTCTGCGCATCCCACACCCTGACATCCGCCCTGCCATCTCTCGGATCTAAGCGCTGGAGCCCACACACCAACCATTTGCGATCAGGCGATAACGCAGAAGAACAGATTTCGGCCCCATCGACTTGAATTGCTTCACCAACCTGGTGTCCGCCATCTACTTTCCATCGCCGAAGCATGCCTTCAACACCACCAGTCAGTAGGTGCTTGCCATCTTCGGTGAAGGAGACTGAGTATATTGGATGTTGACCATTGATTTCAATTATTTTTTGAGCATCTAGAAGTCAGGGGGCAATTACTACAGATATTCGCGATTGACTAGTACGTACCTTTTCCCGTCGACTGCATACCCGTCGACACCCACGGCTTGAAGCGGTGGACCACCCGGGCCGTCCTGGACATGACCACCCAAGGGATTGCCGTCCCGGCATACTACCTCGGAAACAGTGAGCGAGGAGTTAACTATTTGAGCCGGAGCGTGAATAAGCGTCACGTGCGGCTATCGGACTCCCAATATTGCTCAGCCAGGTGGCGATGCACCGGGCGGCACATTCCACTTTGTCTTATCCCAATCACTACGCACGAATTGATTTATGTAGCAAGTTCGTGTAGTAGTCGAGAAGCGAAATATTCGGAATGACAAGCGTTGAAACACAAAGTACGTCGATCACGTTACGAGCATTTGTCAAACTACTAGTACATCGATATACACGCTCGCGCTCGATTCAGCCCCGATCCTAAAAAAGCCTTCAAAGCACTGGCTCGAGCAGCCACAACTGACTAGAGATTTGAGAGTTGTTCGCCACGAACACCTGCAACAAATGAATTCAGTGAGTGGATGACCACACGATATCGACCTGCTACTCCTACCTTTGGATTGTTCACATCGCTACCGGCATCGAGCACAAACTGCAATCGTACTGGAATGAACAGCCTGCCAGAGACAACTCTTAGTTGCAACACGAGTGACAGTGACATTGGCTTACTGATATGCCAAATGCGACCCATTTGTATCGTAGACTTGAACAGGGTTGATTGACCATGGGTGATTTTCTTCTGAGATGCTGGCATCATAAATTGGTTGAACCGCAGCTCCGATGGAAGCACCGAGGTATTTGCCACTGTTCTGGATAGTATATCCATCAGCACCGTTTGACAGATACCACTGTTAGTCGGAATTAGCATCGCTACGAAGGGGTAAGAACGAGCTCATCACGAACTGTCCCGTTCTGCCCGGGGTCGTTCGCCTGAGTGGTGACCGAGAAGCCGATCGCAGCAAGGTAGGGATTGCCTTTGCGGTAGCTACGAATCCTGTACGTCCCATTGCTCACGATGTTGTAAGTCGGGAACACATTGGGACCCGCAAGACCGAAGAAGGCCTTCTCAGTTCCGCATGCCGCCTGGAAGTTCGCGACCCAAACCGGCCACCTCCTCGTCCTCTCCTCTTCGGAGAGATTTCCAATGTTGTCGTTGATAAACGCTGATGTCATGAGAACATCAGCACAACGTAAATTGAAATCATGGTGAATCCATACTTCTATATTTTGTGGCCGAACTCCCACTCGCATTCGCCTGAACCCACAAAGGGAAGTATAGTGTGTCTAGAAGATAGGTCAATCCAACTTTTTCTCGCTGGTGGACAGGGGAACACTTACTCCTAACGGTATCTGGATCTCTCAACAGTGCGCTAGCAATTGTGTAGTATCCCTGAAAGATGTTGGCATTGTTCTTGATACAAATGGGACTACCACTTACCAAGATACAAGGCAGAAGAACGATGTGTATACTGCAGAGAGTGGACATTCATAGGTTAGTCAATCCTAAGCTATGGAACTACGAGCAGGATGCACTCAAGCCAACTTGAATCGCTATTCTTGATAACCTCTTCGTAAAGCCCAATAGAATTCCGGAGCTGTTGTGACTTTGGCTCATTCGCGACCTCGTCCGCTGGAACGCCTAGCTTGTTTGTACAGTCGTCTCGCGTATCTGTGACATACTGTAGGCTGGTTGAGAGTTTCGCCGCGAAATCTATGACCTCCTGGAAAGACCCCGATTCGGCGACAGCTGCCGTTCTCAGCCTATAGTAATACTCTAGGTATGATGCATCTTGCTGTGGGAGGGGGGGTTAGGGCAAGGCGATGAGAAGCCCATGTTGTCCCACTTACAATCATATAGTGCCGAAAGCCGTTGAGAGGAGCTGTACCCATGGCCAACCCACGAGGGAACGGGTGGTCAATCAATGCACTCCAAACGGTTGCAGATTCATTGAGAAGGTCTTGGACATAATCATGCAGGACAAGACCACTGTGTCTGGTGGATCCGAAAGTGATAACTTTCTGTTGGGTCCTGTGGAAGTTAGCAGGACATAGTTGATGTATGAAGAGAAGGGCGCATACTGGGAATCAACGGTTGCATGGGCAAGTGCCAGCGCAACGCGGCTGTGTAGACCGCCGGAGCGCGAGGGCACTATGTCAGACTCTGCGAAGGGCATTATGGTTGGAACGTCGAACTAGGAGGGCGTTGATATGCGCCAAGGCGGGGTGGATGGCATCCCTTTATGTAGAGCCCTGTGGCCTAGACATGAGTTGACCGCCCATATCCAGCTGATCCATTTCGGCAAGGTTTGATGCAAGACTAGACTGCCTGGAGATACATCGGATGGAACCTGAGGCAGCTGCCCACCCATTGAACGAAATCCAAATTCGACCGAAACGGGGACGCCAAGTTGCTAGTCATGTAGCATTTCACTTCACGAAGGCGGACAAATAGGTGTGGCTGTCTCCGGATGGACCCTGACTGACATCATGGAATAGAGGGCACAAACCTGATGAGAAGGAAGGTCGCCGTCAGATCACCAGCACCCCGGAACGTGCCCAGACCATGAGACACTACGATGTGCACTCTCATGGTTGAGCACGATGTGGTCTAACCAAACGCGGTCAGTCTGGGAGGAATTTCTTATCGAGGTGATTATGGCATGTTTATGTCTCATCTCATAATCAGATATGAGATGGGGTTGTTCGACGCTCAAACCTATCAGAATGGTCTACCAGTGGTAGCGCCAGTAGTCGTCCAAATACCTACCGAATCGATATCCGCAATTGCGCGATGCAAATCAGGCGTGTCTTCGAAGTGTTACTACTAGAACTGACCGCCCTCGTATCGCAGTCGACCATAATGTTAGAACAGAGCTAGATGGTGAACCTGAAACAGAAACGGTTATCCTTCGATGGAATGTTCTACAGCATGCGAACGTAGTTGAAAAAGTCTAGCTCTGCCTGTTAATGACACGACGTGACCGAGGGACCCAGGGTTCGAGATGTACCGATCATAGGCCGCGGCCCACTTCCGCTTGTTACCAGATCTCGATAAGGCCTCGTGTACGGCCTTCTGACTTCCGAAGACGAGCATACATTATAGAATTTCAGGTATTCAAGGGCTTGATTTGCAAGTCCAGGAGAGACAGATATATTCAGATTAGAGACACATAGCATATGTAGCATGGTCGGAAGCAACAATGCATGAATGCCTCTAAATCTGAAGTAGATTCATCAGAAAGCACATTAGAAATTTAGAACATTCCAAATTCTGACAGTTTCAAGTACCCCAAGGCACCTGGTAGAAGTCCAATCCAATCTGATATATGGCGGCGATCACAACAAGAACGCTCACGAGTCGCAGAGTTATGAGAGTCCCTGGGGGTGCGATCAGAAGATAATCTGTGGGTGACGCGACATCGATTTCTGTCGCACGCCTGGATGCAGAGCGAGGTTTCCTGTAGCAGTCAGTTGGCAGTCAGAGTTCAATATCGATTCTTTTTGTGGTAAAGATTGGCCAGGCTCCGTGTCAACAACTCGGGCCCCATACATACTTGTAAATTGGAAACCACAATTCGGAGGCCCGGTTCTCCCGACGTCTATTCAATTGGGGAAAGTCAGGTGAGTCAGGGTGAGAATTATGAAGCTCAATTGAGATCCAGCCTACCCTCGAGGTGTTGCCAAATATGCATAGGATGCAATGATCTTCTTTACAGTGCCTTGCTTATCGATGATGTAGACGACGGCGTGTTTTTACTTGCCATCTCCCGTAGGAGTCCAGACTTCCAAAGAGTCGAAGAAAGGTCCGAAATGGCTCATTTTCAACCACCGCGCCAGGGAGCACACTTTCGGCGGAGTTGTTGTGCCCCGCGCTGCAAAGATCTAGACGGATAGATTTCCTACTAATATGGCACACTTGCTAGGCACTGAGAATTTTGATTCGACCGGAAGGTGCCAAACAACATGTATGTCAATCCCAATCATCCACTGGCATTGCGAGCGCAACCGTACCACTCGCCAGTTATTGATCAGTATTAGTATTAATCTCCAACTGCAATTCACACTTACGACGATGTGAGTGGTCAAGTTCGTTTATACTGACACGCAATGAAATCTAAGTAGTGCGGTGATGTGGCCCGTAACATGAGGAACAAGCACTTGATCCTGTGGCTTCAAGTTCTTTCCCTCTGGAAGCGGAACGTGGTCTGTCGCACGTCTGTGTTTTGGAACATGTCACTTCAATGGCCAAGATAAAGTTGTGGGTACAACTTCTGAATGGTGAAAAACTTGGCTGTGTAAATAACGATCCATGATTCCATCCCAAACACCTTGACCTCCGGTTCACACAACATCACCTCCTACTCCAAAAACACCCTCCTCGGTATCAATCTCACCAAGCCAGGTTGCCAGTATGTCTACCTCAGCAAACCTGTTTCTGTGTCTTGTTCCTGCATAAGGATGCAACACATACGTTGTCCGTGGTGGAAAGTTCAGAACGTTCGCGATAATGTTTACCGACTGAGCGTCGGTGATTAATTGATTACCCGTACACAGAGGAACTTGACGGATATGTCGACGATGCTCGTGGTCAAGGCTGGATCGATCCTTACCTGGAGCGAATATGATCACGTCTACTTTATGTGCGTAATGCATGTATCAAATAATATTTTACTCGACGTTTCACCTCGCATCGGCATCTGGTATCGAAAACCCAAAAGACCGCAAGGGATGGACTGTTAACAGTGGGTGGCTCACCTGAAGATAATTCTCAAAGGTTCCAATTGCTACTTTGATGCAACTTGGGCGGTATCCTCATCCATGTGACAAAACCAGCTCACGGCAGTCATTGCAACCGACACGTTCAAGTTCCAGCTCGACTCTTAATGGATGAAGACGCGATCGTGGGGTGCGTCGTGTCATGTAGCTCGAGCGCCGCCGAAATTAGAGTGCGGAACCTATGATCAGTGCGACGACCGCAACGTTGCTTGTCGATCGCCCTCCGACTTCTATACGCATGCTTTGCGGAGGCCTTCTCCACCTCAAATTTACCGACTAGTCTAGTCAAAGGTATAAGAACCTAGGGCGATGTGGGCCCTGGGCCTGAGGCTTCGATCTGTAATTTTGGCAAGTTATCACCCTCAGTTTTCTGATGTCCGGGTGGTCGCCGTGTTTTCGCAGCGTGCAGTTCAAGCGTTGCAATGATCGGCAAAACAGATGATCTCGGGAAAGCGTTCAATAGAAAGCTATCCATTTGCACGAATAGCAGAGGAAGGATCATGATGATGTGCATAGTCGACGTATGCATGAGAAGTAAAAGCCTACATTTTCATTTGCTGTACGATGCGAGGCATGTATCAGACACAAGTCGATGGGAAATTCCCCTCTCTCCCAACAGAGTGGATAATCTGAGACAGACTACCACCCACTCGGCCCACCAAAAATGCCACTCCCCCCAAATGACACACCCCCATCAAGCAATCAACGTCGACGCGGTGTTGGCATCATACTTGAAGTTGGGTTGAATGACCTGCCTGGTCTTGTAATACCTCGCCAATCGGTGAATTCGACTCTCGATGAGAATGAGGCGAAATTTAGAGTCCTTGTCTTTTCGGTTGACGTCGAGATGTTTGCGGACAGAAATGGCTTTCTTGATGAGGTGGTAGAGGTCTTCGGGGATGGAGGGTGCGAGGCCTGTTGAATGACATCGCGGGTCAGTGATCGTAGACAAGGAAATAAAAGCACGTACCGTGGCCCTTCAACACTCGGAGAATCTTGTTTCCGGTGATGAAGCGCACCTGGGGGATTCCGTGCGAGTCACGGAGGATGACACCGATTTGGGACGGGGTGTGACCTTTGCGGGCAAGTTTGACGATATGTTCGACGACTTCTTCGGGGGTCGTCTTGAGCCATGTTGGAGGGGTACGGCGGTAGGGAAGGGCAGACGAGGCTGAGGGGCGTTTAGTGCTCAATCATATGAGCGGGATAGGCTAGACGACGTACATATACCCTTTCCGGGAGCGTGCATACGACCCATGGTTGCTCTACCAAATCGTCAACGACGTCGCGAACGATGAGCACGACGAACACGCACAGATTTTGGTGAAGAGGCGGACGTTAAACAGAGTCCAAGTTGAGGATCGCACGCACAGAGGAACAGTCACAGCGATGACACGGTATGTCACACGTGACATTGTGGCTTGTTGTGACGCGTGACACTGTACAGTTTTAAACCTTAATTTGTTAGTCAGCTCTGAATGGCCCAACTGGACGTTGCTCGCCATCCTCAAGACCGACCCCGACGGTGACGACGACTTGCAGCCATGTGCGTACATCCAGTTCACTCTTATCAATGTCGGTGCTGATTACCATGTTAGTATGAAACTCAACATCGCCAGTGAGTATGTGCACGAGATTACCCGTTCATTCGCTCATCGTCGCGTACAGACCCCGCCACCGGCCAACAAAAGACCATCAACCTCGACGAGGAGCGACGCTAGTATGTCCACCACCCCCTCCTCATGCGTCTCCCTCTCACCCCCACCCAGCCGCATCTTTTTCGACAAGAAAATCGCCCAAGAAGTCGAGGCTGACACAATAGGCGATGAATTCAAGGGTTACGTCCTGCGCATCACGGGTGGGAACGACAAGCAAGGGTTCCCCATGAAGCAAGGTGTTCTGCTTCCATACCGTGTCCGTCTGCTCCTCGCCGATGGACACTCGTGCTACCGAATTCGTCGCACCGGTGAGCGCAAGCGCAAGTCCGTCCGCGGGTGCATCGTTGGTCCCGACATCGCCGTCCTCTCGCTTGTCATCGTCAAGCAGGGTGAGGATGAGATCCCCGGTCTAACCGACAGCGTCCTTCCCAAGAGACTTGGTCCCAAGCGTGCGACCAAGATCAGAAGGTTCTTCAACTTGAGCAAGGAGGACGATGTGAGAAAGTATGTTGTCCGACGGGAGGTCAAGAGCCCGAAAAAGGAGAACGCAAAGTCTTACACCAAAGCGTGAGCTATGATACTTGGTCATCGATGGTTCTATGCTAATCCGATTTGCCAGACCTAAAATCCAGCGACTTGTCACCCCCATCCGCCTGCAACGACGCCGTCACCTCCGCGCTCTAAACCGCCGCCGGTTCGACCGCCAGAAGGAACAAAAATCAGAATACGAGTACGTTCCAACCCGAGGATTCCTGTGTATGCGCTTCATCTTCACTCACCCTTGACTCTCCAGAGCCATCCTCCAAAAACGCCTCACAGCGAAGAAGGCCAAGGTTGCCGCTATCAAAGCCTCGCACAAGTAAGTCCCGATCTCGCCCTCGTGACTATGACATTGACACCCATGTTTCTAGGACTGCCTAAGCATCACTTTTTTCCTCCCTTCACCAACTTGACCATGCGTACTTCACTCCGTATATCATGTCATTAGGCTGTTTTATGTTAGTTGTCATGCTCATGCCTTGGAAATCTCTTCACCATTTTGCATGGGACCGAGCATGAAGCTTGTCGGATCGTTGTAGAAAAGTGAATCGAGTGCTCAGACGGAGACTGATCCGACTTTCTTCCACGCTCAAGCGGAGCGAGGACCCTAGGCCTGAGGCAATGTTCACAGCACCAACTCACAGGCGTGACAACAAGAGTCGAGAACCTGCTTGCAAACGAAGTGATTCAGGTACACTGATGGTAGTGCTCGTGTCAGTGTCATCTTCCATCATGTCTATGCCAACATTGGCCATCCACATTCAAGGAACGCTTTCCCATTCGTTTTTCGGCGACCCCAAAATATGGAATGGCTGTTTGTCAAGCAGGTCAACCTCAGGCTCCTTCACCCGTACCACTGACACCTGCGATCGCGCACGTGCGTGCGGGTATTGTCGAGGCGCAGAAACGACTGCAGCGAACTTGCAGATTGCGATACGATGGATAAGGGTGGGTCCGTGTACTGATCGACGTGGTGTTTGACTTGGCATCAATCACGGTCTTGTCGGTCAATATAGGACGACGACGAAGAGGTCCCTCAGATCGACTATGGAGCAATCTCGTATCTATAATCTCACGGCTAGTGAGTCGCTCCGAGCAATCACTGATATTAGCAGCCATGACATTTGTTGGGCAACACCTTCAATCTCTACGTCTTCAAGTTGTGGTCTTTCCTAATTCAGTTCGCGTTGCACATTATTTCGCTGGTGTCCATCACGAACTTGGCCGTAGGCTCAACCCCCTGCTGGGAATTCCCCGTCCCACAGACCAGGCGTCATCGAAAATCGGAGCCTAGTCTCTCGAACACAAAACTTCCAGGGCCGACCGACCTTCCCGCAAAGGGATCCGTGAAAAACTCCAAGCTATATCGAAGACTCGTCGGAGCGAGTGCGGTCACATTTTCACGTTCGATAGACCCCTTTTCCGAGTTGAATCGGTGGCTTTGAATTGTCGGGATGGATGCCGTGGTCCGTCTCACGTTCCGACAAATCTGCTTTAATTTCGGTGGTTGGCTACATAATCATATCGCATTCACACTCTCCCAGTTCAAGGTGAAATTGACGAATGCGATGGTTGCCAAACTTTGCGAGCTAAATAGGGTATTTGATATATATTAGTACTTAGTGTATCCTCCTTTGGCTTTGAGCACTGCCTGAATCCTTCTAGGCATGCTCTCAATCAACTTCTGACACTCCTCAACTGATATCCTCTCCCAATC
>JBBPMQ010000618.1:0-13136 GCA_038090375.1 Boletus rubroflammeus | reverse complement strand
GAGCCCCTCATACTACTGTCTTGGACATAGTCACTGAGACTTCAAGACCTCAGCTCCTTCTCCTAGCTAAGGCTTCTAGTCACCTGCACCACTACTGAGTGTGCAGCTTACTCTCACCTCTTACCTTGAAGACTCTTCAGGCTATTCAGCCTTCAAGCCCACTGCTTCCTACAGTGTGTGAGTATCTCCCACACACCGATCTTCCATTGCTGTTCTCTGCACCATCGGAGCGTTAGTGTCCCCTTCCGATAAGTATGCTTTGCAGGAAGTCCAGATAGTTACTGGCATTGGCGGAAAAATGCAGTTCTTTGATCTTGACTGACTTCTCTTCCTTTGAGGTAGATGCTTTGCCCTTAGATGCTTTCTTCTTGAGAAGAGAATAGATGGTCAGAGAGACAGCAAATGCATAGACTTGTTCTTCATTATGAGCTGGCGACGACGGGGGCATGGTGGGCTGGAGGCAGAAGTGAAATGTGATGGTCACACATCTAAACAGGCTACAGCGCATTCGGGGTCCTTCCCCAGCAGTTTCTGATGGTTGAATATTCAAATACGTTTTCCGCATCATTTTGCGAACGGCTGTAAGTCAAGCCTCACTCACGGTGTCGATAAGTGTGGAGCAAGTAGGTTTCCAGAAGTGGAACCTACTGACTCAAGTTTTGACTTGATGCGTCATTTACTTGAAATCTGCTTACTTGTGCCATTTGTAGCTATAAGTGTAACATAAGTAATGGGTTAATTTGCTGATGTATATGGATGCTTACAGGTACATAAATCACATATTCAATTCACAATTTATAACAAAATATATATAGAAAGGGACTCAATGCAAAACAAGCCGAGTTCGCAGTGAAGAAATACAAATCCCACCGGCGATGTGGGCCAATGACGATGATGAGCGTCCAATTGCTGTTGAACTGATTGCGTTGTCGGGGTAACACGGAGTTAGTATTACCAAATGAAGTAACTCCGCTGTCTAAATATGGTAACTCCGCTTGTCGCCGCTCCAAGTTCACTTTTCAGACTGACCCCCTCAACGAACATCAGAATTTCAAAAATCTAACGAGATAACATTGAAGTTTAGACATCCCACAGGCTACCTAGATAGTTAAAATACCATGTTGCTATTTTGTGAATGTGTTATTACAATTTTGTTGTGGCCTATAGTTGAGTTGTCTATTTTGAGTGTCCGACACTGTAGTACTAATGGCATAAGCACGGATACCCGGGCCTCCTCCTTGGAGTGAGCACATCCGGTGACCCCATTTCGCCGCAAAGGGCTGATGCGGAAGGGAGGGGAAAAACATAATTCTGCTTAACGTCGAGCGATGCAAACATCCTGCAGTCTACAGGTACATATCACGAACCCGGTGGAACTTGCTGACTCCCTTGGAGGTTTATACCAGGCTACTCAATACAAGCACTTATCCATTACACGTGGTCCATCGTCGACTGCTTGTCAGAGATTCCCTTTGTACAGGAATAGATGTCTGAGCTTTGGAGTCATTCACGCTTTGACTGCATCTGCTTTCTTTTCACTCCCTTCACTACCGCTCCCGCTCCTAGTGCCAACTTCACCGCCCATGCACCTCCGCGCTACACTGGCACCTGCATGGACGAACGAGAAACGTACGCCGATGAGGAAAACGCCACCTGCCAATGCGAGCGCCTGTACCAAAGAATAAACCAACTGCGAAACCCAAGTATCCTCCGATATCTGAGACGGACATACCCCACAAAAGAGCGCAGGCGCCCACCAGAGATAACGGCCCGTCAGGAGGGCACCACAGATCGGGGAGCCTGCAGCAAAGAAGCAAACACATGCTCATGCTTCTCGTAACACTGGTACCTCGACGTCGACTTACCCACTAAACCACCGGTACCTGGGTTGTGTCGAACAAATCAAATGTCAGTGATGAAGAAATTCACTCGGGGAATGAAATCTAGCGACGCACCTGCAATCGCAAAACCCACGCCCAATCTCACTCTGTAACACCAAAGCACAAAGTAGCATGTCAGCCCCTGAATTCAATAGTAACACGACGAAAGATGAAAACGACAAACCCAAGCTCTGCAGCCTCAGACGTCAGCCCTAACACGGGTGCCAGCATTGCAATATCTATAACGGTCGAAAGCTAAGCATCGCTCGCGTCGGCGCACACAAGCGCGACACGCACATATCCCCACAAACAACCCGTACAACGCTGCGAGGACTACTACACTCGCCACCGAACCGAGCCAAATCATGCCGATGATCAAGATAGCGCATACGATGGTCGCAATGATCGTTAGGTTGATGACCCCGACAAACGGGACTACGATGCCAGCCCCAACCCGACCAACGAAATTGCCCACATTGAGGATGACCAGCTGCGTGATCTACCGTCAGTCCAATGGGTTCGCAATGCATGAACGGACAACGCACAGAGTAGAAAGAAAAGGAGACACTGAGCCCGTGTCTAAGAGAGTCCACCTGAAAATAAAAGAAGGGATACATGTATGCAACTTGGAAGAGCGTGCACCTAGGACAGGACCATCACCGCATGAGCATCCTGACGCCAAGGGAAAAGGTCAAGGAAACGCGATACCCGATGATCGTTAAAAGGGACGGAATCTCCGTAAAACACTTTGTTGTCGCCTTCCAGAAATTGATCGAAGTCTCCTCCTGTCGCACGGCGCTATACCGAGTACGCACGAGGATGCATGACAGGAACAACAACACAGTGATAAACGTTGCACTGATTCGCACGCCCAACTTGAATCCAATGGGACCATTCAACAACTTGTTCAACATGATCGTATTTATGACACCACCTAGCGCTGCGCCAGAGGCGACGATAGACATCATGGTCGTTCGCCGACGCTTGAAGTGGTGTGAGATGATGGCAAGGCTAGGGACGTACATCAGTCCCTGGCCGATCCCAGATGCGAAACCTTGAGCAAGCAAGACCTAGTCGACGTTCGAGCGTTATTCAAACCAGAGTTTATCGTCACAGAGCTATACCTGGTAGTATTGTCCTGGCTGTACCAGGGACAACATGAAGATCGAAAGAGATTGGAGGACGGCACCGGCGATGAACACATGGTGGCTAACGACAAGGATAAGAATCCATGATGGCCAAAGGTTGGCGTCAGCCTCACAAATATCCATTGTCGAACAGTGGGCCGCACAGTGGGCCCATTGCGGTGGGGAGAAACGTGACCAGGCTTCCAATCCATCTGCATAACATTGTAATAAATATGTGACGAGGTGGAGCCGATTTTACATACGAGACAGCTGACGAGCTCTCGTTTTGAAGATATTGCTCAGCATAGAAAGCTGATCATATTGATCAAGCGATTACAAATGTTCTGCTCAAAGGTAATCTCACCTTGATATACACCAAAAGCATTTGTGTACCTGCTTGAGCGTCAGTAGCAGATATGGACGTCAATTGTGCACCCCTCACCCGAATCCACAGAACTGGGCAAGGAAACTGTGAAAAGTGGTGGGCAAACGTCGACACCAGCGACTGATTTGGCCTTACGCTCCGAATACCGTACACCAGGCCTGTATACCGCCCTCAGGTAAATCTGGGTCTGCTATTGTATGGGGAGAAGATAATAATCCATTGTCCACAGAACTCTTCGGCGGCGCGGTTGTATCCTCGGAGGACCCAGAGTTGCAATGAGAAGAGAACATCTTTCCGAGTCTGCAATGGGAGGGACAGAATGTAGGTGAAATTTCTGGTCCACGCTGTATATGAGTCTAGTACGAGTCCCCATAGCAGAACCTCGCAGCTTGCTGTGTGGAGGACCGCAACACGTTAGGCATCAACTTTGTTCGGGAGAACAACCGAAGAATGTTGGCCTCACGGTACACACACTCATTCGTACGATTGCAAATGAGATTTAACGGCAGGTGAGTTGACCGTGCTGGGAATCCAAGCACCATTGTGAAGTGACTGCCAGTGGCGGAAAGACCTTTGGGCCAGGTACGCTGTGTGGTGGGGTTGGTGACTTTCAGCATGGAAAAGAAGTTCACACATGCCTACCTCTTTTTCGCTAAAATTGCGTCCGACAGGTTACAGTCATGTACATCTCGATGCCACGGGTTATGAGTGGGCCGAAGGCCGCATCGGCCGTACAACCCATCGATATGAATGAACTCGGATTGAGGAAATGTGGCTGAGAATCATTGACGAGGACCCCACCAGCATGCCACATTTCAAAAGATATCACTAGCCTGCCAATATACGGTTGGCGGTATGGTCAGCCTTCACCTTCAGGCGTTGAAGAAGCGCACCGTTGCCAATTGACTTGAAGAAGCAAAGAACCTCTGCCACAGCCACCCGTGCTGACTCAGATCTTAATGCGAGATCTACTCTTTGCATAAATTTTGTTGCGGACGATCATCGCCTTGTCTTTCTTTGATTCACGATGGGCGCGTACTACGACGAGATAGAGATCGAGGACATGAGCTGGGATGAAGCAAAGGGTGTTTATCACTATCCTTGTCCATGCGGTGATCGTTTCGAGATCTCTCGGAAGCAACTAGCAAATTACGAAGACATCGCGACCTGCCCCAGCTGTAGCCTGATCATCCGCGTCATTTATGACCCCGTACGCATCCTTTCTAGCAATGTGGACGAATCCGGCATTCATTTAACCATCTCCCCTGTCTTCTCTTCGACAGCTCGATTTCGAAGACGAACCTCCTGACGATGAGCCACAGCCAGGGGAAGGTGAGGATGAGGATGAGGATGAGTCTCACTCAGACGACGATCACTTTGAGGATGCCCTCGACCAGCTGACGCTCCACGAGAAATCCAAGCCTGCCATGATCGCCGTCTCAGCCTAAAAAAAGCCTTCTTTGCTTCCCTCTTCCACACCAATGTAATACGATCGAGTGCGTTTGCCTCGTCGTCTTCTTCCCCACCGGTTCACTAACGTATGTCTTGGCATTCTACCAGGTGGTATCAAGTCGTCTTCCGATTTAATTGACATGTTGAACTCGCGGCCACTCTCACGACGAAAACTGGAAATCTAAACATATATACAAAGTGATTGTTCCGCGTTGCTCATCGCTTCCCTCCCCCTGAGTCAATACCTCCGCCCAGCGTTGTTGACGACAGGCAAAAGAATCCAGAGGCCAAATTTATTACTCTCGTCCTTGGCGCGATCTAGACAGGCATCTCCCTCTAGATGGCCATCCAATGAAAATGTCGTCACACGGTCTTGGGGTGGCGCGAGGAAAACAAATAGACGGGGTCGCCGGAGGGGTTGTGAGACCGATATCGTCCTGTTGATTTTGGTACCTCTGGCGAGGTTCAGAGCAACGAACCGAATTGCGGAGTCCTAAGTTGTCGTCAGACTCGTTGATGGCGACAGCGGGATTCAGGCCTCAGGTTTGGTGGGGGGATCAAGGGGGGATGCATCAAAGGTGATTCTACATGTCAGCATAAGATGACATCCACAAAGTCTGAGTATCTCATACATAGAAGCCACGATTCAAGTTGTCTGTGGTGATCGTGAACAGTTTGTTTGCATCTTTCCCTTCGCTCGTTCGTCACGGGATCGTCGATGTTAGTACCACTAGATTTAGTGAGTGCGAAGCTCTCAGGTGATGCTGTTCAAGAGCGTTGGATCATTCATAACCTTTGTCCCTCAACATGGCAGAGATACTACCATCGGATGTCACTAAGCAGAGAGTTTATAATATCCTCCTGGACATGCGTGGATTAGCGCTCGATGGTCTCAGGAGGCAGGGCGATAACAATGGCATTGTCGCGCGCCCGAAATTGTCAAGTAGTAGCCAGTTGCGAGGTTGATGATCACGAACTGATTTATGGGACTACCAGCAGTTGAATCCCTTCATTCAGAATGACGTTCTTGTGCCTGCCTCTAGATGGGAATCGAGACGTATGTGGCAAGGTAGAGAACGTCTTGTAAAATCTGACATGTTATCTGTAATCGAGGATATTGGTGGAAGGGTGTAGATGTGACAGAATCCTGGCAGAAGAGGCTTGATCAATGCTGGCGCAGAGTATGCGGAATCACGCGATAAATAAAAAATTGAAAAGACCCACCACTCTGATGACGAGTCTGGGTACTCATATCAAACACGCTCGTCGTGACCACGAATTATCAAAGGCATACGAGAATCAATTAAAGAGACAACTATGTGTTATGTGGTCGCTACACCATCTCCAAGATAGTAATATGCCCGCTCGTCTTCCGCCAAGAGTAGTCGTGCGGAAACTTGCCTTTCACGTACCGTACACACAGCTTCCCCGACAACTCATCCCAATCTTGTGCATCGCACGCCAGGCTGCCTTTCTCTGGAGCCAGCTCGTCATGATCGACCAGAACCCTGTCGATTTTGCCCTCCGAGTTACTCGGGGGAGGCACCATTGCTGTTTCGATGAGGTGTTTCGAACCCACCGACGCAGGCAACGAACGGGGAAAACACAGAGGCCAGAATATTCGCTGTGAAGTAAACACTGCCGGGCATTTGGTACTATAGGGTGTCGGGGACGAGAACTGAGTACAGTGACATCAGTAAAGGTCCCCGTCCGGCGAAGAAACAAAAGGTAATCACGTACTTTATAGGTGGCTATCGTCTTTGCATTGGGTTCCATATTATCCATTTCTGGGTAGATGAACCTGACTTTGCCTTCGTACAGCGTCACGATGGCACTTTCGCGAAAGACGCGTAGTATTCGGCCGAAGGAAGTATCTTCGGGAACATACTTCCACACTGCTGGTAGTGTCAAGGTTGAAGACTGGCATCCGGATGTCAAAACGTCATCGGAAATATCATATGCGGCCATCAATCGCGTAGTTACGAGCAGTAACCTGGGTTGCTTCCCAGATAGCCGCAAGTCGTAGTGCAACTTCAAAGGGAATGGTAAATGGCGGCCAACATCTTGCGAGTAACCAACCTTACCATCAACCTCCCGACAGGCCCCTGCGGAGGACAGTCAATCTCCGCAATCACGTCCTTGGTTAGCTTGGTATAGTCTTCGTTAAGCCTCATAATTCGAAGCATGTGTTTGCGGTCCTCTGTAATCCACCCATAGACAAAATAGTCCCCGGCTGCGATATGATTCCTCGTTCGTAACGTGGTATGGACCATAAATGTGATCTTGACTGATGGCGTCCTCGTATCTAGGTGGCAAATTGCAAACCTCCGCCTGGAAATAACCCCTTGTCAATAGGTTTATGGTAGAACAGGATAAAACATGGGCCCACTCGTTCTTGCTAAACGTCCGCAAAAGCATGAGATCGTCTCCTCGTGATGACTTGTAAGGACCGCCTCGCTGACCGAGGTATAACCAACACCACTCGCTCTGTAACGTCACCGAAGCGGGGGTCGTGTCCGTCATACCTGACGCCATCATTGGCGGTTTGAACAAACATATATTTGAATGCCGCGCAGGATTGAGCGTCCGACTGTGAAAGAGCAATACGAGCCAGTCGCTGCCGGGTATGAACTTCAATCCCTGGAACACACCAGGGAAGTCGAGCGGGAAGGAATAGCTCCTGATAGGCTTGACAGTGCTTTGGGAGAATGCAGCATCGAGGCGTGCGGTGGTAGTGACTTGGCGCCGGATGACCCCCGTTGGGGCGTCAAGCAGATGTGGGTAACTCTTGGGTAAGAAACGGTGCTTGACGAGCGCACCGTACCAGACGGGGTGACACTGAGAGTACTCGAAGAGCGTTTTACATGTCTAATCCAGCTTGCATGTCAGTCACTCAGCGTCCACCTCTACCATTACAACGGAATCACTCACGAGGCCCAAGCGAATGATGTCGGACGGCGACAAAAGGCTCATGATGACGAGCCACAAATCTGCCACAAGTTCTACGGGCTGAACAGGCGTCCTTTGTCCACCATCGACGTTACAGCTGTCGACGCTGCTGGTCATCATGGTCAAGGTGAAACAAACTCAACAATTGAGAATTTCCCGTGCTATCGAATGGAGTAGTCCCGGTAATTCCATTTTACCGGCCTCTGCAGTTCCACGGTGATGTTTCCTTGTTGGTTTGGTCGCCGAGCGCACTGACCGTGTCGGACGCATTCGCCACTATAACGCCATACTTTCTGGCCCCTGTCTGCCAACATAAGCGAGCCTGCGAAAATTCCAACGTGGCGCTCCTCGACTTGAGATTGAAACACAACATTCAAGTCTTGTCTCTGTCTACACAACACGTTCGCATTTTCACTCGGCAGGCTCGACTCCAGACGAGCGGGAATTACCATGGCTAAGGTGGCCGTCGTGGTCGAGCGAGATGATACCGGTCGTGTGCTCAAAATACCCGTCGGACCGTGGGCGATAGAGCACACGGGTCCTAATGCTGCTCCCAAGGTGAGGAACTCGGAACAATTAAACACCATTAGTTTTGCACGAGAAAGATACATATCCAAGGGCATAGAACGCTGAGTGCCATCACCATAGACCCTCCCCAGCGCATCCTCATCGCGTCGGAACGTGAACACCACACACAGAGGATTAGGCTCCTTGTATCATGTTCTTTCTGACCTCTTCCTTCCGGCTGGCTATCCTGCGAGCGTTTCTCCAGGTAAAGTTTGTGTCTTGAATGACGTGGAAAAACTACATTAATAATCCATCTTGGATACCCTAGATTACCTCGAGTGCGTGTGTCATGCCTAACCCCGCGGACAATCATTGTGTGTACTCAAGCACGAATGATTGTATTGTTTCAGGTATCAAATTTACAACGCTCTACAAGCGTTTTGTAACTCGCTCTCAGGACTTTTAGCTTCTCGGGGTGCCTTGGAAGGTATATCTTCATATCACTATCTCCGCCGGTGATACTCATCAGCGCCGACACAAGGTGTTGGCGTCGGCGATGCATCCACCTCGGCAACCCACGCTCTCTTGTTGACGGTCTTGAAAGATGCGTTCTCCCGGTTCACAAGTAAGTTGTCACTGACTAAAATATTCCATGCAAACTCGAGGAAAGCTCAAGTCCTTGGTTAGCCATCCTCGCGGCGTACTATTTCGGAACATCGCTTTACCCAGAGACCAAAACCTTTCGATATCTTGCTGACGTGTTCAATGACGCGTCCACGGTGCTGGACACCGTCGTGCCCTTCATTGGATCAGTTGATCCTTCGAGATATTTGTCCGCTCTCCCGTCGGGTGCTACACTGCAAATAATTGCGCTGTGTTTGAGCGGTGGTATGAGGTCGCTTTGTACACTTGTGGCAGGTGGCTCAAAAGCGGCACTCACAAACCATTTTGCGTCGCCATTGACTGGGAAGGGTGATGTCGGCGAAGTCAGTGCGAAGGACGCGAGTCGAGAGACCGTTGTTGGACTCTCAGGGATGTTGGTAAGCACTGAAGTGTCTTCTGCATCTTTTTATTGATGAATTACAGCTCGGCACGCTTCTCATACCCTATGTCAACACGCGCACCTTGACATACACGATACTCTTCGTTTTGGTCGGAGCCCACCTGTTGTTCAACTACCTCGCCGTTCGTTCTGTGGTTCTCCGCACGCTCAACAGGCAACGTGCGTGCATCCTTTGGACCAGCTTCAAAGAGCCGAATGGAGTGCTGAGCGAGAGGACGCCCAACCCTGCCAGAATCGCTTCGAAAGAGATGCTATTCAGGATTCCTAGTAGCCTATGGGACGCTTCCACGGGGCGAAGAATAGGTCGATGTATTCTCGGAACGTCAATCCGAAATGTCACATGCCAGTGCACTGCGGAGCATATCACATCTGCGTTACACGTTTTTGGAAGCGAGCGATATGTGTTATTTATAGCCGGGGTTCGGGGTCGTGGTTTGCGCCAAGTCACCATATTGGTCTGCTTCAAGGACGGATACCGCTCGATGGATCAACTTCAGGCTTGGATCCAGGCCATTGAAGTGGCACGACGGCTAGGCGATTTAGGTGACAACGCCGATCTGGCCGATCTCCTACGTTCGACGTTGTTGGCGACTCGCGAAGCGCTACCTGTTTTCGTTCAGTCTCTGGTCGAAGCAGGGTGGGAGACGGGGAATGATTCGATGATGTTTGGTTCCCCTGGTCATTTAATATTGGGGATAGATGGGGGTCTAAAGGACATGTGTGGTGATGGCGAGGATAAAAAGGACCGTTGATCTTTCCAGAAGTAGTAGGTATTATCAGGGGTAAGGTTTTCACGTTGTACCCAACGAACGTGCTCACATGTATCTAAAGGTTCCGCCACTGGCCTCGGTGTAAGTAGAACCTAGCATTTCCATGAGCCCTTCTTTGGGTTGCTCCAACAGGTGGGAGGTGACGGACGTCGTAACGATATGTCATCGCTAAAGTTTGGCACCCAACTTGAACCCCAGAAAAGGGTGGAGTACGACCCTGTGCTGGCGTGTATAAAATCAGGATCAGAGGGAAGACATTCGCTACCGCCCTCGGCGTCCTTGTACGATGTCCCTCCTGAGCGAACGGCATCGCTACTTTGTAGTGATCCCGTTGTTCGCTGGGTTCATGTGGTTCTCTAGCCTCCTTGCGATGTTATTGACCTGGCTTATCTCTGGACGCCCCAAATACGTATCCACCCAAGTCGCCGTCGTCTACATCTCCGATGTCGGTGCATCCTTCCTAAAACCCCTCTTTGTCGTCGCATGCTGCATCACCGGACCCGGTCTCCTCCTCTCGCTCACGATAGAGCGTGTTCTCCGACACAAAGGCAGACTCGCCCCTGAGCTCCACGAACGCGAATGTATCCTCGGCCGACTCGCCATGGTCGGTGCTTTCATCGCCATGTTGGGTCTCGCCTTCCTATCCGGATTCGACACGGGTCAATACCCGACCGAACACATGAGCTTTCTCCTCGTCTTCATCATCGGCGTAGCCCTCTCCGCCATCTTCACCGTAATCGAATTTCGTTGGCTCGCGCAAGATTATGCGGAGATTGAGAAGCTGCAGAAGGCGTATATCGCCAAGGCGGTGATCGGATTGACGTTGGTCGTGTTGGCAATCGTGTTTGGGGTGACCTTGTTTTACGCCCCAAACGTCGGAGGGGTGATTGAATGGTTGATCGGGTTTGGATTTACGCTTTATTTGTTGACGTTTGCGTATGATTTGCGGATGGCGAGGGTGGTCGGGGGCGAGGTGAGCCAGGAGAGGTTCATGGTCGAGATACCCTAATCGATGGCGAATTCCGATACGCGTTACCGGTTGATCATATTATCTTTACGACCACCTGACGAGTCTTCCATTATATGTTAGCATCGGACCTTAATAGTCTTCAAGGCAATACTTTGGGGTTGTAGATCCATACAAACAATGCACAAGTTGGATAAGGAAAGCGTCCAGCATCCTGTTGTAAGACAAGTTTCGTTCCTTCAGCCTCGAAACCACAGAACACGCGCAAAAGTCGACCACCAACTTTCGACCGTAAGCTAGAGTAAGCCCTCGCTCGCTATTCACTGATCTCAAATCCAATGTCCATTCATTCGTGCGCTCTTTGCTGGTCTATCTGTTGTTACAATCCTCTGTCGATCGCGCGTCCAAAGGTTGCTGTCATTCTTCCTGACTCGACTCACGGATGCGGTGTTTGCAAGTTGCAAATGATGTAGTAGGCTGTGCCAACGTTGATGAAGTCAATCAAAAAATTGCATCGCTAGACCAACTCCGTTGGACAGCACGCGTGTTAGCGAAGAAGGTAGCGCTTTCCGTCGTACTTTGGCCGACCTTAAACGGCCCAGAGTAGACACGATACATCTTGTTTCAATCCCCTTTCCGGTCGGATGGGACGCTTCTGGCCCACAAGCCTGCCTCCCAGAATTGGAGGAAGAGTTCTCGTACCTGAATATGAGCCAAATAAAACATTCCGTTGTTCGCTGTAGGGACTCTGGAACACTCGTTGCAGAGGCGGACTTGGCATGGATGACTCGGACCGGCTGGCAACGATCGTCAGATCTGTTCACCAAGGAAAAAACGTGTACAATAAATGCATGCCAAGTTCGAGGCTCGAAGACACGTATGCACGGAGGTGTGATGAGCCGGTCGGAGTCAGGGTGGGTGGTATGTCCACAGAACCGCCCGGAAAATGCTAGATAGCTCATTATGTGCCAGTGCTCTCGCGGAATCAACGTCAACATCGAGGTTGTGTATCCCCGTAATTCGGTCCAACTGGGGGCGTCGTGTTCGGGGTGATTCGAGAGTGATTTACGCTCATTTGTTGATCGTTGCGTATGGCTTGCAGATGGCGAGTGAGGATGGTCGAGATACCCTAAGGATTCGACGCGTTCTGATACACATTGCAAGTTGATCACAATATCTGCACAACTACCTGACAAGTCTTCAGTTATACGTTAGCATTGGACAATAGTGCTGAGTACAACTTTGGTACCTCTCTTCAAGGTAACACTTTGGGGTTGTAGATCTGACATACAAACAGTGCAATCCATTTAGATATAGCAAGCATCAAGCATGTACAGTGAAAGGTAAAAACAATTTGGCGATATAAATAATTGTCCGATAATTCGGAAAAGTCCGTCTGAGATTGAATTTCTCAGGTTGATATCTGGTGGCCGCGCGATCGCCATCGCTGGCGATCTTTGCACCCACAACCACACTCAAGCTCCAGGCTCGAGGGTGACTGATGTATGAAGAATTGATGTGCGATCTTGTACGTCAGTTGTTCGTACGTCCGAGTCACTCTGCGTAGGAGTACTGAATGGATCTGTACAGCAAGTTCCGTTAGAAAACAGCATGCCACGAACACGATCGAACGACTCACCGAAACCACGTCGTACATCATCCAATCTCCATCCTGAGAGTACTGGGGGACACGAACGGGGTCGAGGATTGTGAGTGGAGCGTAATGGGCTAGGATAGCACTCGGGATCAGAGGTGAGAGGCAGAGCAGGTGAAAGAGGGGAGTAGGGAACTGAATTCATCTCCATAAGTGTGCGGCGTCTCTTCTCACTGGACGTCTGCTCAGGCGGCTCTCGTCAGACTACACATTTACAACTTTAAATCGAACATACGAACAATGACATGTGCTCTGAGCTCTTTGAGGGACTGACACGTGGTTCCGATTAAATGCGAAGTCCCTTTGAGAAATTCAAGATAATCCTGACGGAGCGTTGTGGCATTATATGCGCGGGATTGTAAACGGTATGTTAACATTCTCA
>JBBPMQ010000617.1:0-13188 GCA_038090375.1 Boletus rubroflammeus | reverse complement strand
CATAATTGTATTGTAGTTGACACACGTCCCCGGGACTGGACTCCTCAGCGTTCCTTCACATCTGTCGTGACCGCTAAGGTATGTTCAGTCCCTATATCTTGTAGCTCTATCTTGTTGCTTACACTACAGGTGTGTGTGTTCAATGGCACCCATTCAAATGACTCGTTGTTCTGTGTTCACCTTGTTGACGAGGTGGGTCGACTGTTTGAGGGGTCATTTTGAACATTCAGTATGTGATATGGATAAAAGTTTGGGTATGTGTTTTGTGGTTTCGCGCATGTATCATTGGTGCTGACCCATTCACATCCCCAGCCATCACTTTCAGTGCAGGTCTGAGGTCGCCATGACCTGTGATTGGCACCGTCTGTCGTGCCATTCACACCATCTCGCCAAACACTCTCTTTGCTGCTCTGAAGCCCCTTGCACCCTTGATGGCCATTGCAATCCCTCACGACTGGTCTCGCACATCCATAATGCATCACACCTTGTCATTTTGGCTTGCCACGATATCTTCGACATTGCGCCGATCCATACCACCTCCACTGTTCCACAGATCACCTTGAGCATCTCCAGATGTAACCATTTCGTTTCATCTGCATGGTCGCTTTACAGTGTGTTGGGAATCCTTGCCCTGCTGCGTTGCTTGTACAGCCTTTCTGGCATCACTGCGCATCCCAGACACTTCCTAGCACTCTTATTGTGCTCTGGCCTGCTTCTGGTATGTGGACATTGCTCTGGGTGACTCCTGGCATGATTATACTGCCTACCGGACGAAGGGTCCTATATGTTAGAACTTTTCCTTATCTTATCTAAACTCATCACGTGACCACATCACAATATCACACTTTCACAGTATCACTATTTCTCTTCACACTGTCACTACAATCACATGAGTTCTAGATCCTTCTTATTTTAATTACCATGTTCACTGCTTCTATTCACTATCTAGGGATATGATGTCATGACACGACTCTTACACAAGTACACAGCATCCCAGTAGTATAAGTAGTTGGTCTCATATGCTGTATTTTCCCCATCTTCAGAATAGTTATTCTTTGGCCTTGATAGCAGCTCACTTTGAGTTGTTCTTGGTTGATCCTAACATTATTCTGAAGATATATAAAACTCAACCTCTGCTGCTACTCCCCTCTACCTCTTCTATAGCTCGCTATTAGTAGCTCTCCAGTGCAGAGACATGTAAATCCAGCCTTTTGAGGTGGTTGCAGCACAAGTTACAATAAGCGTGGTCCCACCACTTCTTGTTGAATGGATATTAGTATTAGTTACTATACTTAGTAATAGTTCACATGCCCGAAATGTATTTAGATTTTGGACTCAGCATCTGAGTTCTAATAGAGCTTTACTTCTAACCACAATGTCCTATATCAGAACTCAGCACAAACCATGTAAGTGGCTAACCGCTGTGTTGCCTCCACCAGTATATGCTGACCTCAACACTTCTCATTACCCGCTGTGTCATAGACTTAAGGGGAATCTGCTTGTGCACACTACACACACTGGACTGCAACTGGGCCCACTGTATTGAACACTTGTGTTCAACAGTCATTCACTATATTAAATAAAGATAATATTGCTTTCCCATAGTGCAAAGGGTGGTTCTGAGGTGACATTGACCTCAGTGTGTAGGGATACACAATATATTTAGTCCCTGGGTTCACATGATTACCTGTAACGTCCTGATGACACCGGCTTAGCCATCTACCATTGACATTTTGCCACTGAAGATAGTTTTGCTTATCACCATCTTCCTACCACATTCAGCTGTATGGAATCATTCCCTGGCAAAGTGCATCATAAACCCTACTCCTGCCTAGTCTGTTGAGCCCTTCACTTTAGCTAGATCCTTTCCTCTATCATGTCCCGACTGTTATGAAATGGACCTACTTTACATTTCATCGTACATTTCATCACTTAAACTTTTACTTTACAATAATCTTTTCATCACCACATGATCGTGGGAAAGTCACATGACCAGTCACATGACTGGACCATACACCGATCACGTGCTATTAGTCAGCTCGCTTCTTTTTTTCTTTTTCCCATTATCAAGGAACCACTCTCACGAGATGCTTCCTTTCTTACCATACTTAGCCTTACGCTCCCAGACACAGCTTGGTCTGTGCACACTCCTTAACCAGTATATAAGCTAGACACAATGCGACTGCTACGGCAGTCTAATCCATTTGTTCTCTCTGCCTAACAAGCAGCCAGCTCTAAGGATTCCGCTCATCGTCCCTTTATCCTCACTCCCCTCGTCCTGCGGGACACTCTTTTATCTTTCATTCACGGTAGCTGTTGTTTGAGTCCACCTGCAGTGGGCAAGCCTTCATACACGCATGCGCAGTTCGACGTGGGCTTGCTAGGTTCGCTGAACATAGTTCGGGAATCGTTACACTAACCGTCGTCCACATTTGACAGATGGTGAGAAACTCTTGACGAGATCCACTCATCCTCCCCCTCTATTTGTTGACAACCTCAAATCAAAGAATGACTTGGGCTGCTTCACAAGAGAAAATGCTTTAGAGACAAGAATTTATGAGGGAAACCCAACAAGAACTTGACTAGAGTTCTTGGGGCGTTGCATTCAGACTACTTATACTACTCTAGTGTTTGTACATGTTTACCTACTGGTCCGTGCGTCCTGTAGATAAGGTATGATGTCATAGATAAGAGATACGAGATAAGAGTCTAGACGTTTCTAGACCTTCGGTAATTAAATACATGAGGCGAGTCACGTGACTGGTCTAGACCGTGGATCATGGGATGAGTCTGAAGAAAAGATAAGGTCATGTGATGTGAAAGGTGCATGTGTGGTCACGTGACCGTGGAAAATATCACGTGACTAGAAAAAGAAAGAATAGAAAATTAGAGTTCGTAACACTATTCCCACTTCCATGGGAGCTCATCGCCACTTAAGAGCAGGCTTCGGCCCATTGTCTTCTTTCTTAGGCTTAAGCAACAGGAACTGACCATAATATGAATAATCTTGCTCCTCCAGACTTTGTGTGCTTAGCCTTCCACAGTTGAAACACTATAAGCTAGGGATTGGGTAGTATCTTCTAGACAATTCAATGAAATTGAGTTGGTGATAGACTTTGTGTAGTCAATAACATGGGTTGTTCACCAATCCTCAACTGACGTTTACAGATTGGTGTGAGGATGTACTTTTTTTTGATGATCTGGTTGATGGGTAGTGTGCGCTAATAATTATGTGCTAGTGAGACAAATAAATGTCAAGAAATGTCAACAATAGTCAACACTGGTAAACACTGGTAATTACAAACAAACCCTTGTCAACAACAGTCAACAGAAGTGTAGTTGTAAGGTTTAAGGTAATAGAGGTTGTAAGCAATAAGCTAGTTGATCAAAAAGGGATCAAAGTCTTTGTGGGGTAGTAATCCGGTGATATGCTGGACTGATCAGATGTCAAGGTATTCCAATCCAATTGGAATAAAGTAGGGCAATATTCACTTAGTTCACTCAGTTGGTTAAATGTTAACGCAATCTGTATTGTGTAACTAAGGAGTTTGCAGTCAAGGTTTGGTGTTTGAACTATAACTTATCCCTTAGGGTGGATAGTTGAAAAGAATAGAGATGATGGGGTACTGGCAGATAATTGTTGATGTTGGGGATCTATTCCTTTTAGTTGCCCTGTTATGGGTTTTCTCCCTAAAAGTGTCCTATTTTACTTGCCTGCTATTGGGTGCAAGTCTTTACTCCTAACAATGTACTTAGCAGTACAAGTGAGAGTTTCTCTCAATGAGAAAGTCTCCAATCCCTAAGATCAGTTAAGATCTAGAGAGATTGATAGATGATATGAGATATATGATCTCTTTAATATGATTCTCTCCTTTTTTTTGTACCCTTGACTGCCCTCCTTTTATAGATTTTTACAGTAGCTAGGTGGCCAATCAGAGGCATTGGCTCTGACAAATGCCAAGGGTATGAGTCATTATGAGTCATACCAGGTTGCCATGGCAATACCAAGAAAATGAGTCATGTTGAGTCATACCAAGTTGCCAAGGCAATGCCAAGTCATTCTGAGTCATTCTGAGTCATTGTGACTCATGCTGTGCAAGGCTGTGTTAGTTATGGTCACATGATCACTTTCTCAGGCTGTCAGTTAGTCATATTACTGGTAATTAGAAAGATATGTAGCCAAGTTATATTTTTAGTGACAAGGCTTTAGTTTCACTCGAGATTTTAAGTTTCTCCGTAATTTTCTGGTAAAATATTCCGAAAATTTAAGGGAAGGTAGATTATACTAAAGGTCACCTTACCCTAAATTATTGAACAGTGTCAACTGCAGAGAGGGGTTGAATTAAATGTTTTTGGGTGATAGGTGTTTTTGCTGGCCATGCATCTAACCAGTTTGGTGCAGGTCACTGTCTCTTCCTCCAAGCCTATGCCATATGGTGCGCTGCCTATGACCTTGATCCAGTCTTAGTCCGCTCTCCCCAATCAGGCCTCACCAGCCTCCAACTCAATGACGGTAACTCCCATCCAAGCACCACGCCCACTGCTCCTGGCAAGGCCCTTACCAGGCTTTTGCCCTCTTCCCCCTCAACTGGCATCTGTCTGGTCAACAATGACTTCACCATCTCCCCGAGCTTTAACTCCTCTCCCATCCCAACCTTCGAGAGGCATTGGTAAATCCCTTGCCGCCAAACCAGAGTCGTTCAAAGGTGACAAAGCAAAGTTCATCACTTGGTGGTGAACAGTAGGTCTCTACCTCGCCGAGTTTGAGACTGAACCAATGGACAGACAGAAAATCCTAATTGTCTTGTCCTACATGAAAGGCACAAACACCGCTGTCCACTTTGCCAACCTATATGTGGTTCAAGATCTGATCTTGACCCAGACTTGGACTGTGTTTGTCCAGAAGCTTGCTGACGCCTTCCAACCTATCATGCTCCAACACATGGCAGAAAAGAAGCTACTGGCCCTTAAGCAAGGTCAAAAGGAAACTGTTGAAGACTTCTTCATTTGGATGTGCTATCTTCTCATAAAAGCACAATATTCAGAAGTGACACACACCTGACTTCTGATCAACATATGCCGTAATGGCGTGCACAACGAGGTTGTTGAATATGTGGAACATTCATGACCCAAGATAATGGACTCCACATCATTCTCCCGATGGGAATTGACCCTGATAAAGGTGGAGTCAGTTCTTGCCAAAATTGATGACTGAAAGAAAGGATCATCATCCAAGTCCACGTGGACACCTCATCCACAATACACCCCGATGTTCATGTCAAAGCCTGCAGCCACCCCATCCAAAGCGACTGACATACACCCAAACCAGCCTAGGAACTTCAGTGCCCAAGGTGAAGTACCTATGGACATAAGCAAAGCACGCACCAAAGGCAAGTGCTTTAAGTGTGGGGTAGCATGGCCCTGCAAAGAACACTTCAAACCTGCACGCCGCATGTGCTACATGGAGTTCAAAGGTGCAAAGATACTTTATCAGAGCACAGAAGAATTGGCTGAATCTATGACCCAAGTAGAAAAGAACATCCAGGGTTTTGGAAAAAAAAGCAGTAGATACTAGTCGCCCTACTGCTATATGTACATCGTCTCATAGTTCAAATAATAAATTTTCTATACTTGAAAACAAGACCGATGAGACTAAAGAAACTAAAGATGATGCTGCTGCAGAGTGTGCCCCTTGAGTAAAATTATCTAAGTCAGCTAAGAAGGCTGCCATGTGCCCCCTGACTAAGAAAGAAAAGAAATTGGTTGAGAAGGCTGCAAAGCGCCCCCAAATTAAAAAGGCTGTGAGTTATGTGGCTGCAGAACACCCTTCTCCCATGCCAAAGGTGACAATATTGTTAAAGCCAAAAGAGGTGGTAACCTCTGTTGGTGACCAGAGAACCCCTGCCAAGAATTCTTGAGTATCTTGGTTAAATACACTTGATCCTTGGTCAATCCAATGGATTAAAGCAGTAGCTGACAATAAGGATTCAGAAAGAGCTCTAAGCCATCTGAAATCCTTTGTTCATAAAACAAGGACTGCAAAAGTCACTCCTGAACTTCTCATAGATATAAAATCCCTAAAGGAAGAAGATGCTCATTGGGTACTGTATGATCTACAACACAAGCCCCAATTTGTAAACACATCAACAAGATCTACCTCTCAATCTTCACTTGAGATTCCAGCAACGATTGTCTTGTCCAACTCCAAAGAACTAGAGGTCTTGACCCTCATAGACTCCAGATGTTAGCGACCTCAAATCTAAGAAAGACTTGGGACGTTTCACACCAGAAAATGCTTATAGAGAGAAGGAAACTTGTTAGAGGGAATTCCAACAAGAACTTGACTAGAGTTCTTGTGGCGATAGATTCATACTACTTATACTATTCTACTGTGTGTACATGTTTGTCTACTGGTCCGTGCGTCCTGTAGATAAGACATGACATCATAGATAAGAGATACATACAAGATAAGGGTCTAGATCGTTCTAGCCCTTCGGTAATTAAATACATGAGGCGAGTCACGTGACTGGTCTAGACCTGGATCACGTGATGAGTCCGAACAAAAGATAAGATCATGTGATGTGAAAGGTGCACGTGTTGTCACGTGACCGTGGAAAATATCACGTGATTAGAAAAAGAAAGATTAGAAAATTAAAGTTTGTAACAGAGATGACCATGAGTGCGTGCAAGAGACCTCGGATGCGAAATCCAAGGAGAGCCTGCTGAAGACGTGAAGTATCCAGCATGACTCAGACAGGCACGAAGCCTGTCCAGCAGCTTGAGGGATGGCCTGTGTGAGGAGATGGGGAGAGCAGCGATGCAGAGACAAGAGCGCCAAGGGGCCCGAGGAGTGGCCAGCAAGAACTCAAGTAGGGTGACCATGAGCGTGTGCAAGAGACCTCGGATGTGAAATCCAGGAAGAGCCTGCTGAAGGCACGAAGTCTCCAACAAGATTCGGCTAGGCATGAAGTCTGTCCTGCAACACAAGTGATGTTGGGAAGATGCACTGGGAAGCCCAGGGACCTGCTGTACGTACGCAGCTTGCCTAATGGGCTTGGTTGACGGAGAATGCATGAGAGGACATCGTCTGCAATATGAAAGATCAGTCAGAAGTTTAGAGATCGAAGTGTTAGTGCAGGACTGACGCAGTGAATTCCATAGCTGGAAATGGTAGGGATATCGAACCGCCAGGTGAAGGGGACAAGGACACTGACACGATGATGTTGGCGGCAAGGACAGACTGTCGGACTTGAATCATGCAAGTACAAGACACGAAGTCTTGGACTGCAAAGGAGGTACAACAGCACGAAGCCGTTGGACCTAAGTGCTGCAGGGGGCGGTGGGGAAGACGCAACAACATGTTCCTGGCAAACAATGCATTATGTAAGTGATTACCACAATTGTGGACTGCCTGATCTGACGATGAGCTCATTGACATTGTTCATCCTATTTGGGATGGTCTACCACTGCCTGGCCAGCCAACGACTTCACGCACTTCCGTTTTTCGTTGTTCGTCCAACACCAACACCTTTGAGTTCAACCACTGCCACTCATCCAGTACACAGAGCTTCGTGCCCTGTGTGCTCCATACCTCCCAGACTTTGAGTCTGAGATGTTTCCACCCGAACGACTTCGTGTCGTAGTAGGGTTACTGCTATCGGTCACCACCTCCTTGGGTGTTCCTCAAGTCAATCTCTCTCTCGCACGGTGAGTCTCACCTTATTCATTGAAAGTTATCCTGCTCATGAGCCTTGTTTGTCGCACGCAGCTAAACGATTTCATTCAGTGTCCTTCCCCATACCTCCCTTCCAGCAACTCAGGTTTCGTACCTGATTGCTTACTGTTCTCGACTTCGAGTCCATGCAGTCCCTAAGGACTTAGTGTCCGTAGGGGTCGTTTCATCTGCGATCACACCACTGTCTTCAAATTTCCCTTCTGGCACACACAGTCCACCTCCTCCTGTCCTTGCAATGTCTGCACTCCCCACTGCCTCGGTTTCGTCAGGATCAGCTCCACGTTTCAAGGTTGGTGGATTGCATGTCTGCGGTAAGTTCATTTTATTGATCAGTAAATGCAATAATCGATGATCCAATCATATCTAGAATTCAATGCCCATGATGCCATGTGCCTCACTCATATTCCCCCTCTCGCTATCACCTCACCCAACTGTGGTTGGGTTCCGCAACCTTTTGTGAACGGCAATGAGGTCATCCAGGCATGAGCAGACGGCCGCTATGGCGAGGTCAACATCTTCCAATGGCCCCAGATGTATTGCCCTCAGTATCCATGGTCCGTGGCCATCATTCGCAACATTGTCTAGTCGTCCAATTCTTCCATGCCATGGGTGTGGCATAATTCCAAATATGAAGATTTTGAGCTGCTGACCGGTTTGACCCTTGCTGTCGGCTTCCTCAAAAAGGAGACGTGGGAAGGTCTGAAGAATCTGAACGAGGAGTTGAAGAAACGGTACAATCAATACAAAAGGGCAAAGTGCCTCAACAGGCCTGGCGACCAAGGCCTCAAGTTGATGCGGCACGTCCGAATTGATTTCAACCACCTCGACTGTTTCCCTTTGTCCTGGCATGATATTGTCGCATGCCTCACCCAGTTCCAACGAGGCTTGCTCAAATGTCTCACCTACTTTGACTACTATGAAATAATTCTTCCCCATTGTGAGAAACTGACCTTTCCTTACCCCGAGCTCAATCAGTTTTGGATGGGAGTGTTCACCGACAACCATCACACAGCAGAGTGCTGTACTGCGTGGGTGTCCCTGTCTGGTTGGTATCTTTGATCCAACAACATGATCACCAATGCAACCATCATCTGAGATGTCGTCGCCACAAGCCCACCAGACGAGATCGTTCGGACGATGTACTCAGATCCTGTCACTGATGCTGCAAAGCCGTTTCTCATCCGTTACACTGCTCCTGTCAGTTCCTCCTGTCAAGCCGCCTGCCGTTCCCAGTACAAATGGGAAGACATGGAGGCCTTCCATGTCTTTGCTGAGACCAAGGAGTCGCAAGCAAACGAGGCTGGTCCTTCCAATGGTGCTCAGTCTTCGTCCCAGTCCTTGTCTCGTGTGAACTGTACCCGGGAGAGCCAAGACCACGCCAAAGAGAGGGTGAAAGCGGCACAGCCATGTGAGTAATCCAGATCGCTTGATATTTCCTGTCAATAGCTGGCTGTATTTCCCATGCAGATCCGACACGAAGTCCTCGAGGGGAAGCCAACAAGAATTGGTGCAAGTGGGTCGATCTGGATCACCCTCTCCTGCCCTGCGGCATCTCGCCTGGGCTGAGGCCCTTGCAACCAGGCCACTGATTTGTAGGAACATCATGAAGGGGACCATGGGCAGCAGATATCGCTTCCCAGAACCCGCTTATCTGGTCTCCTTTCAGTCTGTGGAGACACGAAAGCGGTACCTAGCCAACTGGCTCATGTTGTGTCCTCTGTGGTTGGGAATCATCGCTCAGCGTTCCAAGATGCCCAGCCCAACACCCAAACACTGGCAGGTGTTGCTGAACAGCCAAACAGAGCGGGCCACTTCCTCGGCTTCGACTATGTGGACATCACAAACCTGGAAGGTGGTGCTGGACTTTTTTGGAGATCTCGTGCCTGAGATCAACCAGGGCGTATTGTGGGCGAAGGACAACACAGTGTCCTTTCGAGGCATGACAATCAAGATCGAGCCATCGAAGGAGCTGCCGCTTGTTACATTTTATTCTAACCCAGCACTTTTTCTTTTGTTTCTTCACTTGTTTCTTCGCTTGTTCACTTCGACTCGGTCTATGTTCACCGCTTCACCCCTATCTTCATATCCAGTAGCCAGCCGTCGGAACCCCGTTGGACTACCTCTTACTCATGCCTTATATGAATGTTCTTCAAACATTCTTTCTGCTTCCACGAGTTGTATTACTTAACATTCCATGAACTTCTACAAAGTTCTATTCGCTTAGTCACCACCCCAGGTTCCCCCTATATAAACCCCCTACTTCGTCTCATTTGTACTTTTCCCATCTTGATCTCCTTTAATCATCATCTCTTTATCCTCAGCCTTGACTCTCTAAGTCCCCATCCTACGTTTGAGTGGACGCTCGACTATTGTTTGCAACTGTCGCTGCACAATGTCCTTGACCTCTTGAACATCGTTCGTAGCCATCGCTACACGACACCCTTCACGTCTTCATGCACAGACCCCTCGGATGTGTCGTTACATGTCAAACTCCTTGAACCCCTTGTACAACGACCGCTAAGTCGTTACTTGACTCTCTGACGAGAGATACTAAAGGCTACGCTCGTACCTACCCGGTCCAAGCGTAACACTGCTCAGCTTCCCATGTTAAGCATCCAATAAGTACCTCTGTAAATGACAATGTTACGAATGTGGGAACTTGCACTCCAACGTTTTCAGAATGAATCCTAGATGAACAACATCTAGATGAAAGTTGTGCAAATTTCCACATACAGGCGACATGATGTTACAGTAATCGATATCCCAGGTCGTGCCCAAAATATATCCAAATCATGCTGTGCAGTCGACACGCCCACAAAGCATACAATGCTGTTTGCTTCTCTAAGCACCACTACCTCCCACCCTTTTGCCAACCTGATGCCTCTTGTTCCTGTTTCATTCGACCTCTGATTTCTGCTTTCCTTCACCTCCACCAGTATTTCCCTTTCCGAACCCCCGAACCCCCACCCAAAAACGTCACCTGACCTGAGGCCTAAACCAAATCCAAATGGGTGTCCGCACCTCATGCACTTATCTGTCCTTGCATCCGGAATCCAGACAGGTGGGAGCAATTTATCCAACTGTGCACAGCGGGAGTGAGAGATCTCGACTAAGGACAAATCTGCCTGCAGATTTCCGAGAAACATCTCATGTCCATGTCCTGTTTCTTCAGACTTTGATGCATAGTCAACATCATTGCTCTCACTTGCAAACACATGTACTGTATGTCTGAAATGGACGCCCAAGGTACTGGCTGAGAGAGTTGAATCAGGATTTGACAATGCAAGTGCTGCTTGACGTGCAGCATGTGCAGTCCAGATGGAGTTTATGCAGGAGCTGTGACTGTTGGAATCCCCCGCATTGAACAGGGGTGAACCTTGATGGATAGGTACAGAAGGACCAATGAACACGAGGTAAGGTTAGCACTTACTACAATGCAAGGCACATGATCCCT
This sequence comes from Boletus rubroflammeus, assembly GCA_038090375.1. Taxonomy (NCBI): domain Eukaryota; kingdom Fungi; phylum Basidiomycota; class Agaricomycetes; order Boletales; family Boletaceae; genus Boletus; species Boletus rubroflammeus. The sequence goes on along the minus strand of JBBPMQ010000617.1, from coordinate 1,999 downwards.
TCAGGCTCAACACTTTGACCTTCACCTCGCCTCCAACTCCAGGTCCTATGCCGCTTGGCTGATCGATGGCCATAACTACCTCCATGTCAACAAGACTCATGTAACCCCTGCACCGCCACTTCTCTTCATCGTTGCCACTGAACACGTTAATCAACACCCTCCTTTTACGAGGGCTCTGGCCCCCTCCGACAACAACTAGGATGCCTGATCCACCACAACCATGACATGCGAAGAACATGTCACATGACATACAACTTGAACAATGAGGACAACGCAACCACAACGACGGTGCACATGCCATTATGTCCACAACGTCGCTATACCTCTCCCGCTGTACAACTTGAACAACTGAACTGTGACACCCACCTCATGGCGCACAACACGGTGAGGACGGCAATGTTCACATAACCATGTGAGGGCAAGGACAACACCGCCTCCCTACTGATCAATTTTGTTATGAACGCTCATTTTCTAATCCTTCTTTTTCAAGTCACGTGATATTTTCCACGGTCACGTGACAACATGTGCACCTTTCACATCACATGACCTTATCTTTTCTTTTTTATCAGACTCATCACGTAATCCCAACTGCGGCCTAGGCCCGTCACGTGACTCGCCTCATGTATTTAATCTCTGAAGGTCTAGAAACATCTAGACTCTTATCTCGTATCTCTTATCTATGACATCATACCCTTAGCCCTTATCTACAGGATGCACGGACCAGTAGATAAACACATACAAACATTGTAAACAGTATATATAGTATGAATCTATCACCCCAAGAACTCTAGTCAAGTTCTTGTTGGGATTCCCTCTTAACAAGTTTCTCTTTACTCTAATGTGAAGCAGCCCAAGTCTTTATTAGATTTGAGGTTGTCAACATTAGAACTTGACTGTCACCACTTCCACTACTTCACATCTCATTGCTTCATACGCTACACCCAGTGTTAAGGGTACATAGGCGGACCCTAGCCTTTTTGGGAACTTCAGAATTTTACCTCGCTCGTTTTTGTTTTACGTATACCCAGGAGATAATCCTGCGAAGGTGCTTAGCTATCTAGGGCAGCACAGCAGTGAGCTCGAGCACTCTTAATTGGTTTAAAAACCGCTGCAAAACCCTTTATTTCTTTTGTGACATGTCACGAGTCCTTGTGAGGCTCATTTGTTTACTCTTAGTTACCTTAGACCGAAAGTAGTGCGCAAGAGCGTATTGTGCCCGCACTACCAAGGTGACTTTTATCTTCTTTACAAAGTCGGGAGGCTATTGTGTCGATTTGTGTTGCTAGAGAGATCTCGATCCTCGCAACCTTTTTCTTTCATATAAGGATGATCCCCTTCTTCCCTAAAATGGAAGGTAGATCTCCAGGCACTTTCACCCGAGATTGACCCCAACAACACCTATGAAGGGTCACAAGAAGCAGAAGTCTTGCAACTAGCCATCCTCAACTATATATGATCCGAGATTAGGTTCGACACCCCTTTTCTCACATCACACAATATTTCCTGCAACAATGCGGAACACACAAGGAAGCAAGTTTTAGCGCTCCAACTCTATCCAATCAGACAAGCTGTGGTCCCACAGGTCGCACAGCCCCGACAACTCTGAATTCGAGGAGCCATCAGGAAGCCACCTCGAATCCCCACCACCCTCACCCACCATGGCAACACAGGCAGACCAGATCTCCGTGTTGCAAGATGCCCTGTTCACAATGCAGCGAACACTAGAAATGTTACAGTCGTAACAGGATATACGGCTAAGTTCTTCAATCTTATCTTATCGGAATCACGTGACTTGGATCACGTGACATCCCGAGTCTTTCCGCGCTCACGTGACTAGATCACGCGACCTCACCCCTATGCAATCACGCCGTCTATCCAGGACATTCCACACAATACGGACACTTGGTCTGGTAGAGTAGACCGTTCCTAAATTTAACCCCTTATAGTTATATTGATCTCACGATCATTACCGTATGCTTCTCTTCTTTCCTTCTCTTCC
>JBBPMQ010000616.1:0-13269 GCA_038090375.1 Boletus rubroflammeus | reverse complement strand
ACGTGATGTGAAAGGTGCACGTGTTGTCACGTGACCGTGGAAAGTATCACGTGATTAGAAAAAGAAAGATTAGAAAATATGAGTCCGTAACATAGGAGGAGTTACATCAAATCCCCTGGACGAAGGTGAATGACCTCAAAGTTGACCGTGTCTGCGAACTCCGAGAGCAACTGGTCGTTACCACTGAGGTCCACCAAGAACTCAGCTAGCTCATTGTGAGCCATCTTGCCATACTTGATAGAATTAACGACCCAGTTTTTGACTCCTGAAAAAGGAATAACATAAGTACCAGCCCCCTCGGTGTCAGGATACATGATATTCCTTCCAGTGACCCCTCTGACCCCCTCTCGCCGCTCCTGCTCGATGCTGACCACAACTGGAATGCAGACTCGGGGGCCACTTCTCATATGACCCCGCATCGTCACTGGCTGCGCAATTACAGCCCCAAGCACATTCCAATCAAGCTTGCAGATCATACAGTCGTTGTGGTGTTCCACCCAGTCATAGATAGAAAAAGGCGTCGAGCGGTCGAGTTTAGCAACATCCTGCATGTCCCTGACCTTCGCAACAACCTCCTCGCTGTGCTATATCTTACACGCAATGCATCATTCATTGTACACATCGATGCGATGCACATGAGCTTCTCTCGCCCTCCAGGTGTTAAACAGCTGGAATCTCACAGCTGGAGTCCACTGTCAGAAACTATATTTGAAGTAATGTAAGGTATGACATACCTGGAGTCCACTCTCAGATACTAAAGAAAGCGAAGACAGTGGACTCCGACTACTGTAGGAGCGAACAACAAACAAACAACAACAATGCGCCACATTGTGGCACAGCAAACTAAGTAAGAATTACTGCACAAGGGTGCGCAATCACAGAATCTAACAGCTTTAGCTGCTCAACAGGTTATGAGCCCTGATAGCAGCACACATATGCGCCTTCAATGGCAGCAACAGTGAGTTCTCAACTAACAGAGCAGGAGCATCATGGCAATGGTCACCCTGACCAATTGCCGACGCACAATCTGTTTCATTATTATTACTCGCAATTAGACCCTGACACTGACGCACGTCCTACAGACTGCAACAATGACCTCCGCACTCTTCTCTGCTGAGTCCCCATCATGGACAGAACCAATTATTTGGAATGGGTGGCCACCATGGCTGCCTTCCTCATGGAAATAGGCATATCCTATGTCCTTACCAAGGCCTGCCCCACCATGGCCCCCAACAATGCCAACAAGGACGACATTGAGGGATGGCAAATCAACGACGCCAAAGCAATGGGCTCATTGATGCTCCACCTATCCCCTTCTTTCCAGGCTAAGTACAAGGTCCCCGTCTTGGCACAGGCCTTTTGGGCTGACACCGGGTTTGCCCTTGCACAAAAATTCCAAAATATGTTATTACTCACCAAGCTGCCCTCCTCAATGGAAGTAACAGCCCAGAACCTTGCCGCCTCCTCAACTTTCGATACCACAATGATCAGCGATGTGCATGCCACCGTGTCCTATCATGGGAAAGTAACTCGCATCGCACCACCCACTCCAACTGCCCCGGCCATGACAATCAACCCCACAGCAACTCATCTAATCATGCAAACAAAATATCTGCTGTGAAGCATAAGCCTCAGGACCCCACCTTTCAGTCCCAGCAGCAGCAGCAGCAGCATACCACGCCTAACCATGGCCACGAAAACACAGCACAGCATGATCACCACCCTCCATATGACCGCAACAGTCCCCACTATGATAACAGTTGGAAATGCCATCGCGGCACCCATGGTGGCAAGGGAAAGCAGCACGAGAGGGCTGACGAGGTAACCAGTAGCTATGGCTACCTAGCCAGCACTGCTGATACCCAACCTCACCTGTCCCTCATCAACCGTCTCAACACCACCACCATGGAACCACTTGTTAAACAGCTGGAATCTCACAGCTGGAGTCCACTGTAAGAAACTGAATTGCAAAGTAATGTAGAGTGCAACATACTTGGAGTCCACTGTCAGAAACTGGAGGAAAGCGAAGACAGTGAACTCTGACTACTGTAGGAGTGAAAAACAAACAAACAACAACAACAACAACAACAACAACAACAACAACAACAACAACAATGTGGCACAATGTGGCACAATGTTCTAAGTATGAAAATGAGTGCACAATCAATGATTCCAACACCACTCGACTTACGTCCCATCTGTGAAATCAACCCCAACTTTGTAGACCATGACGTCATGGAGATCATCGAGCACCGAAAGCGCTCTGAGATCCTGACCACACACGAGGACCCTTGTGTTCTAGTGCACCACCCTGGTGCTGCTCACTATGGTCCCCCCACCTTCAAAGCAACCAAGCGCATCTGTGCACTTGCCCGCCAGCTTGGGCTCCCTCCCACCATGCAGACCTTGCATATACTTGACCAGGTCACATCGGGTCTCACAACCCCCGATAACCCCATCGCACCCGTTAAGCACCTCACCTTGACCATCTCAGGCTGACACTGGGGGAGACAACCATGGGCAACCTAGTGGACCACAGCAGCGCAGTCGACGCCACTTCTTCCTCACCCCCATCTACGAAGACAAAAATGGTGCGGGATCTTCATCCCATGCCTCCTCGTCCTTCGCCCCTCCTGCCACCTTTTGGAATGAGCAGGACATAGTAGACATCTACGCCTCAGAAGCTACGCTCAATGAAGAAATCGCTGATGCAGCTGGCCTCTTTGGCCACTACGACAATGATGGCATGGCGCCGATCGAGGAAGTTGATGAAGGTGACGACGAAATGTCAGTCCTTCTCTCTCTTTCACTCACTACAACTCACTCACATACACTCTCCACAGGATCAAGTAGTATACATATTGACATGGACTCGCAAGTAATGTACATACAAACAATGACATGCACACACAATATCCCATCCCCTAACTGTCATGAGGGTGAGGAAAGAACCAGAGCAAACAAAAATCCCATGTGGACCATTGATTCACATGCAAGCCTACACTTCACCTTCAACATCAACGACTTTGCTCAGTATGAGGACATATCTCAACTGAGCAATCACCCTCCCTACATACTGCAAATGGACATGCACAATCTAAAGGCCACAGCAGGGTCATTATTACTGTATGCCCTCCATCAGGCAACACTTACATTGTTTGCCTATTTCCAGTGTACACTTACCACTAGACTATTGTCAATGGGAACATTCTTGGCTGATCATATGTCAGTGCATGGTAACTCGCAGCACATATCAATATACAGATCATCTGGAGCTGAATTAATTTGCTTCGACCCACATACTCCTGGTGACACTATCTATGTTGCCCATGCCACATCATCAGAGCATGTCCAAGCCCATTTGACATTGATCTACACCATCGACTACCAAATGTTACACAGACATATGGATCACACCTCACATGATGTCTTATCCAAAGTGAAAGATCACACATGGAATTTCCCTTCGATCTCATTCCTAAACCAGGATTCGATCTGCCCTGGCTGCGCCCTGGGAAAGATGCCTAACTGCTCCTTCCCAATTAATCCATCTCGCACCACAGATCATTCACTCCGATCTGAAGTCATTTCCAATTGACTCTTAACATAAATTCTGATATGTCATAGTATTCATTGATGATTATACCAGACATGTTTGGACTTCCAACATGTGATTGAAAGGCCAATCTATCACTGCTACTAGAAACCTTATCACCATGATTTCCACTCAGTACAATGCTAAGATACAAGCATGGATGCCCAATGCTGGGGGAGAATACAAATCTAATGCATTTGATGTGCTTCTGAAGTAGCACAGCATCAAGATTCTCCAACCTGCCCCACATACTCTGCAACAAAATGGTCGCACAGAACGATTCATGTGCACCATGATGAACAAAGCAGAGGCAATGTGCCATGAGGCTTGCTTACCTCCTAGCTGGTGGGAATTCGCCACCTTACAAGCTATTCATATCATATCTACCACCACACTCCCATGCGAAGACACAACTGGTGCACTCCATATGAGCTGCTGACAAATAATGTACCTGATATCCAACACCTCAGAGTATTCGGTTGTGGTACTTATGTACATATCCCCCAAGATGTACAAAACAACAAGCTCACCCCTAAATCTGAGCTCATGACTTACATCAGTGTTGCTCCCGGAAATGAGCACAACTATACATTCATGAGATCACCAAACAATGTGATTTTCACCTCTGCTCACACTATCTTTGATGAAGTGATGTTTCCCTACTGCGCAACTAACAAAAAGAAGCGCAATACCTGATTACATCAGGACCCTATCCCTAGTAATCTACCCAATCCCACTCAGGAACCTACACAAGGGGATGATGACATACTCCCAATCCAGCTCCTGCGCCTCCATTGGCTGCACAAGCACCCTCAGCTGTCTGATCTGTGAACTCCACCAAGAGCTCCTTGCCCTCCTGTCATTGCACCTCCAGCTCTACCTCGTCGCTCTCAGTGTGAAACAAGAGTTCCCACATGACCTGGGAATATCTATGGAGAAAGCAGACATCCTGTCCAACAGTTCAAGGACATGGATCAGCAATCCAAATGGAATGAACTAACCGGCCAGCCAAGTGCGCCAAGCATTCCCGGACCAAGTTCTGAACCTCCAGTTCCTCCCACAGAACCAGACATAGCACAACTATGCCGGGAAGGCTGGCACAATCTTTGCTTGCCAAAGCAATCTCAGACAAGCCACCCGCTCCTAAACCCCCCAGATAATGGTCTTACAAAGACATCGCCCAACTACCACCGGTAGAGCGCAAACTCTGGGAAACTGCTTGTTGAGAAGAACTCAATATATTAAATAAGCGAGAGGTCTTCAAGCTAGTCCCTCAACCAAAAGACTAAAAAGTCATCAAGAACCAATAGGTCTTTGACGCTAAACCCGATGGCCATAAAAAGGCTTGGCTAGTAGCCAAGGGTTTCTCACAAGTAGAAGGCATGGATTATGACCAAGTATTCTCACCAGTAGTTCGATTTGAGACAGTGCACTTATTGCTTGCACTAGCATCTCTTGAGAACTGGTACATATCCAGACTTAACGTCAAAAGCGCCTACTTATATGGCAAGCTCAACAAAGAGATCTACATGGAACACCCACAAGGCTTCACATCCAAAGGCAAAGATGGTTATGTACAGCGCCTAAATCGCACCTTATACGGACTAAAACAGAATGAGTCTATGAAAGAACTTGGTTTTGAGCACCTCAAATCCAATGTGGCATATTCATCCTTAGGAAAAAAGGTACAACCCTTGTCGTTGCGATCATCTATGTTGATGACGTACTATTCTGTGGCAAACACAAAGCCACTGTAGACCTCATTAAGGCTCACTTCATGCAAAAGTGGGAATGTAGGGTTGGAGAAGCGAAAGAATTCCTCTGCATGCACATATGACACAAAAGCCACACGATCTCACTAGATCAAACTGTTAAACAGCTGGAATCTCACAGCTGGAGTCCACTGTCAGAAACTGTATTGCAAGTAATATAAAATGCGAAATACCTGGAGTCCACTGTCAGAAACTGGAGGAAAGGGAAGACAGTGGACTCCGACTACTGTAGGAGCGAACAACAAACAAATAACAACAACAACAATGCGCCACAATGTGGCACAATGTTCTAAGTACGAAAAAGGAGTGTACAATCAAGGATTCCAACACATTGACCAGAGCAGAGGATGCCTGAAGTTGGACACTCTTGGAGATTATGTGACAACATCACCTTAGCCTGCACAGCACCCCCTGACTGCTCTTTGACACCAATGGATTCAGCCCATAGGATTTCATTGGTGGAATTCACTAGGTGTCCCCTTTCGAGGGTGTGTTGACCAGGATGGTGACCACCAAGATGAGGCAGGGGAGGGGAAAAGCTGGTGTGCATCCTCATTTTTTGAACACAAGGAGCACCAGGATTAGGATCTCAGGTGGAGGGGGCTGGCTGTGCATGGTGACGTTGTTCTGTGGGATGTGATGAGGTATGAGAGCTGTGCAGAGGACCCGCAACATGTATGACAGCATGCTTGTCCAAGGTATCATGAAGCAAGAGGTTTTGAACACAACAGGATTGTTGTGCACAACCTGCTCCAGTTGTGGGGCATCAACCACCTGCATCATTTTGAAGTGTGGCATGAGTGACGCAATGAGGATGACAGCAAGGAAGGAAACAGGTTAGAGACCTTGTTGGCAAAAGAGATGAGTTGGACCATACAACCTCCTGCCCATGTATGTACTTGGTCTTGGTGCTGTTTGTGTAGTAAAAAAATCGTTGGGAATCCTGTGATGCCCTGACTCATCTGCGGTGGCTTGTATTGCCATAGTCCACCTCAGCAACATGACATTGAGCTTGTGCTGCATGTGTCAACTGAGCTGGGGCCATGCTGAGGTGAGCTTCTTGCAGCATCCATACTTGCTGCACCAGGGTCAATGTGTATCAGGCAGATTTGAAAACAGGACACTACTGGGATATGAAGAGCTTGATGAAGGTAGAGTCTTGTATGAGGAAGGTGTCAAATGTCTGTGTTACGACTCCTGAGCTATGCTCAGCGAGTCTATCACCTCAATGTTGAACAGCACATGCCTGTATGATGTGATGCCCACTGCAGGTGGACTTCAAACAACTACTTCACAAAGAGAAAAGATCTTATGTTGTCCCACAGGATGAGGGGAAGAATAAAAGGAAGGGTGAGTGGAATTCTTAGAGTTGGGCTGCTGTGTAAGGCAGAGGAAACAAGTGGATTAGACGCATTGTGTCTAGTTTATATACCTGTAAGGAATGCGCACAGACCAAGCTGTGTCTGGGAGCGTAAGGCTAAGTATGGTAATAAAGGAAGCATCTCATGAGGGTGGTTCCTTGATGATGAGAAAAAGAAGAAGAGAAGCAATGATGACTAATGGCACGTGTTTGGTGTATGGTCCGGTCATGTGACTAGTCATGTGACTTTCCCATGATCACGTGTTGATGAAAAGTTTAAAGTAAAGTAAAAGTTAAAAGTGTAGAAATGTATGATGAAGCATAAGGTAGGTCCGTTTCATAACAGTCTGGATGTTTGAGTGGGATGATGAAGCAGTCAGCACAGTCTTCTTGTTCTGTTGACACTGGGACATTATATGCCTTTTTCACCATCCACTCATGTTCAGCATGTTGTTACAAGTTTAGAGCTAGGCTCAATATCTCTAACACCAAAGCAGTGAATGGCACACACCTGTTTGCCTCGATGTCCACTGTAAGCAGATCACTCGACTATCTCAGAGCCAACAAGTCCTTTATAATTGTCCTGCAGGATGAGGAGAAGGGTGAAGTAGAAAGTGAGTGGAACCTGTATAGAGAGTGCGCACAGACCATGCTGTGTCTGGGAGCGTAAGGCTAAGTATGGTAATAAAGGAAGCACTTCGTGAGAGTGGTTCCTTGATGCTGAGAGAAAGATGTAAAGATGTAAAGATGACTAAGGGCACGTGTTCAGTGTTCAGTCTGGTCACATGACTAGTTATGTGACTTTCCCACAATCACGTGTTGGTGAAAAGATTAAAGTAAAGTAAAAGTAAAGTGTAGAAATGTATGATGAAGCGTAAAGTAAGTCTGTTTCGTAACACATGTGTCTCCAAGAACTTGACTGGAGATAAAACTCCCTGCCAGCATTGTACTAATCTCCGCAAAATCACCATCTTGGCACAGATTCATCTGTGTGTGTTATGCTTGGCCCTGGTAGGGACAAGTCTACAGTAGACTCAGTGAAAATGAGAATGAATGTTTCGAAGATGAAGGATCAAGTCAAGCAATGTTATGACTCTTCTACAACTAGTGATGTAGCAGCGAAGATGACTTGTCAGTCATTTAAAGGTGAAATCGGCAAAGAGCAGTCGATGCTCTAAGCAAACCAACAACCAAACTACTACTTATGAGAGAGAGGAATTGAACTTGAGTGGGACTCTTTGGAGGGTAAAATCCAAGAGAACTAGACTGAGGAAATCCTCGGTGCTAGCCTCTGGGTTTATATAGCATTCTACTTAGTGTGTCATGTTTGTACCCTATCTTAGATCTAGGTCTAGACTAGCGGTAATTAAATACACATGTTGGAATAGAAGCATAGAAGCATTGTGGAAATGAACAACATGAGGATGCAACCTGTGCATCAAATGGAAGAGAAGAGAAGAAAAAGAAGCATGATGGTAATTACCGTGAGAGTCATATAACTATAAGGGGAATAATTCAGGAACAGTCTACTCTACCAGACCAAGTGTCCATGTGTGACAAATGTCCTGGATAAAGGGTGTGAATGTATAAGGGGAGAGGTCGCGTGATCTAGTCACGTGAGCATGGAAAGAAACAGGATGTCACGTGATCTGAGTCACATGATTCCCATAAGATAAGATAAGAGATGTTACCCGTGTAACCTGTTACAACTGTAACACTACCCCCTCTCTATAAATCAACTTCCAGGCGATTAAAGGTTAGATACTTGAGTGAAAGGATCTGGTCTCTTTCTGAATAGCAACAAAAAATCGGAGGGTGGGATGTTCAATGCTCTAGGCACTGAAGGGTGGGTCTCGTGATATCGTCTAATCGCATCCGGTGCATTAGATAGATTCTTCTTCGGTTCCCATGTCCGATCTGTTTCATTGTAGCCCCTCCAGTGGACTAGGTATTCAAGTGTTCTATTTTTTTGGTGAGAGTCTACCAAATAATCCACCTCCCATTCGTTATCTCTGTCTTCCGTAACGTTAACCAGTCCCAGCTGGTGTGACGCTTGACCATTCATGCAGTCCTTGTAGGGTTTGACTCGAGAGATATTTACGACTGGGTGGATATGCATAGATCTCGGTAGTTTTAAGCGCAATGCATTGGGCATAATTTGGAGAATTTCAAATGGACCAAGCCATTTCTCCAATAATTTCTTATATGTGTGCATCAAGCGCAGATTCTCTGTGGATAGCCAGATTTGCTGGCCAATAACATAGGAGGGAGTTGCTGATCTCTTGGTATTGGCTTGTTTTTTCATTTTGTCCTGACTTTTCTCTATGTTTTTCTTTATGTCATCTATGGTCTCTTGCATGTCCTTCGCGAATACTTGTGTGGCTGGTGCACTATTCAAGGACAAGGGTTCTATTCCCATGTGAGGTTCATATGACCATGTGACTTCAAATGGAGTTTTCTTAGTCGACGTGTGTTTTTTGTTATTAATAGAGAATTGGGTGATGGCTAGCCAATCAGCCCATGTGTTCTGCTTATCAAAGCAGAAGATCCGAAAGAATTTTCCAACTTCCTTGTTTACAATCTCTGATTGTCCGTCCATCTGGGAATGAAAGGAAGTGCTTAATTTAGTAGAAATTCCGAGTGCCGTGTTAAGTTCTTGCATCACCTTGGCTGCGAATTGCGGTCCGCGATCGGATGTAATAGAACATGGGAGGCCGTGGTGCTTTCAAATGTTATTCATAAAGAGTTTGGCCATGTTTAGGGCCGAGCATGTGTTGGAGCATGGAATTAATTCCACCTCCTTAGATAGTCGATCAATGACCGTGAGAATTGCGTTATAACTGTGGGAATCGGGTAAACCCATAATGAAGTCAGCTGATATGTGCTCCCACAGGGTATTCAGAATTGGCAACGGGAGTAATAGGCCTGCTGGGGCCGTGTTCATGCCTTTGAATCTTTGACATGTCTCACATCATGAGATGTATTCTTTGCATAATGTGGCCATCCCGGGCCAATAATAATTGCGTTGTAGAAGATCTAAAGTCTTCTCATAGCCTGGGTGTCCTGCCAGGGACGTATCGTGATGCTTCTCCAATATTTCCATTCTAAGGATATTGGAGTCGGGGACATAAATACGTCTGTGTGAATCGTATAAACATCCATCGTGTTCTTCGCTGATGAGATGTTTCTTCTGAAGCCGTTGCACATCCGCTTCCGTAAGCAGACATGTCTGATTGAAGATTTTCTGTTTTAAGATTGCCCCATCATCTGCTATCAAGATTGTAGATCTGATGTTATCTGGGGAGATAACGATGATGCCTTTATTATCTTCCTCAATACCATCCGCATGATCTTCTCGTCTAGAGAGAGCATCTGGTTTCATCATGGTCTTTCCTGGCTTGTAGTGCCAAGTCATGTCGAAACGGAATAGGTACATCGCCCAGCGCGCTTGGCGGCGATTGAGATCTTGTCGTGTCATGAACCATTGCAAATTGGCATGGTCGTTCCATATCTCGAAGGTGTGCCTAGCACCTTCTAAATGGTGACGCCACTGCTCTAGTGCCTGCATGACCGAAAGCATCTCTTTATCGGCGATGGAATAGTTCTGTTCTTGCAGAGTCATGGCGTGAGAACTGTAGGCGATGGGGTGCCAGATCTCATCTTTCTCTATGGAAAGGACTGCTCCTGTGGCAAAGTCCAATGCATCGCATTCTAGGCGATATTTTGTGTTATCCACTGGATACGTGAGTATTGGTGCCATGGTAAAGGCGGCCTTAAGGGTGTCAAACACTGTTTGCTGAGCTTCTAGCCATTGGAAGGGTTCGTCCTTCTTCATGAGATCGTGGAGTGGTCTAGCCACGAGTGCATAATCTTTAATGAATCTCCGATAGCAGTTGGTGAGCCCTAAGAAGCTTCTTACGCCTTTAACTGTTTTCAGCTCTGGCCATTCTCGGATGGCGGAAACCTTAGACATATCCATTGAAATGCTGTTTTTTCCTATGATCATTCCCAAGAAGTCAACTTCTGGGACTGAGAACGTGCATTTCTCTGGCTTGATGAAGAGATCGTTCTCTTGTAATCTCTTGAGTACTTTGAGTACTATTTTTTGGTGTTCTGCTTCGTCTTCTGTCTTAGTGAAAACTAATATATCGTTGATGTAAACAACAATAACGCTGTCCATATCGGCAAATATGTCATTGACCATCGCTTGGAAGGTCACGGGAGAATTGCATAATCCGAAGAACATGACCTGAGGTTCAAATGATCCGTGGAAGCACGTGAAAGCGGCTTTCCATTCATTGCCTTCTTTGATTCGGACATTATTGTAACCCCATCTAAGGTCCATCTTTGTAAATAGTTTTGAACCTTTTAATTTATCTACGAGTTGGGAAATAAGGGGGAGCGGATAGTTGTTTTTGACCGTGTGTTCATTTAGATAATGGTAATCCTGTACCATTTGCTTCTTTCCATCTTTCTTTGGAATGAAGAACACAGGGCTTGTTTGTGGGGACTTGGAAGGTTTAATATAACCTTTTGCCAGTTGGTCATCAATGAACGCTGTGACCTCATCTTGTTCCATTGGCGATAAGGGAATAATGCGGCCCTTCTTGGGGACATATCCTTCTTTCATATCTATTGCGTGGTCCCACGCTTTTCGTTTTGGCATCCGCTCGGATTGCTTTTTTGAGAATACATCTAAGTATTTATGATAGGCCAAGGGAACTAGTTCCTTGGCTGTTTTTGGTTTTTCTTCTTTTAATTGCGCTTCTAGAGCGCGGATAGTGTCGTAGACTTCGTATTGAATATCCAGTTCTTCTTTCTCCATTCGCTGAAGGAAGAAAGATTTGTCCTGCAGTGCATGGCAGTGAGAGGGACATCTTGTCATCCTGACCATGCCTTTCGTCCAGTTAATTTCCGGGTTGTGGCGCTTGAGCCATGAATACCCTAGAATTAACGTGTTCTTGCCTAGGTCTGTGACTTCTGCCGAGACTTGCTCGCGATGTCCGTCAAACTCTAAAATAAGCTCCGCACTGTGCGTAATAGAACCGGCGGAATTCTTTGTTCCGTCCATGTTGTATACCGGTATGGGCCGCCTAAGGGCCGTAAGAGGGATCTTGTGCATCAACGCCCAAGATTTGTCAATGAATATTACGTTGGCTCCTGAATCTAGTAGAGCCGTCATCTTGGTAAATTTGCCTTTGGAGTTTTCCAGAGCTACGGATATCTCCATAAGGACTTCCTTTTCTACTTTGACGCTTTGAATGAAGACGTCGTCTGGGAATTGGGGAGAAGTGGGGGATAAGGTGGGATTTATTACAGGTTTACTCCTGCCATCACCCGAAGGTAACTGCCCAATAGAAGGTGAAATTACATTGTTGTCGGCATATTCTTCTACCAACAGGGGTGCTTATCTATTCTTGTCCACGGCGCACCCAGATACGCGCTTTGGACTTCCTAATTTTTTGAGGCGATGGCCTCGTAGTCTTTGAACCAGGCGCGTGCCTCCTCAAGGTTCATTCCCTTGATCGAGTGCGCCTTTGCCCTTTGTGGGCTCCTTTGCCTCGGCCGGCGTAGGCCATGAGGTTGCCACTGGTGGCCCTTGAGTTTCTGCCGCCCTTGCTTGGCATTGGACAGTTCGGGCAGTGACCGCCACCTAGGAATTTGCATTCTGGGCAGGCTATCTTTGGTTTCTTGCACTCCTTCACGAAGTGCCCTGTTTGTCCGCAGTTATGGCATTTGAATTTGCCATTCTGGACACCGCTCCTTGTGACGTCTACATCCATGGCATTGGGGTCGTGGCATGAGACCCGTTCTGCCGTTCCTTTCCTAATGTATTTGAGCAGCTGTCTGCATGCTCCAGTCTTCTTCAGATCCGCCTTGAACGTGGCAAGATCTGTATATCTCCCGTTTTGGGTGATTAGTAATTCGATCGTGTGACGATCGGTGTTTTGCGCAAGGAGCTCAATGAGTCTGTCTTCATCGTACTCCGCTTGTGTCTGATACGTCTCGAATTTCATTAAGAACGTATCCATTGTTTGGTCTCCTTGCTTAAGGGAGGTGAGCACTTTGCGGTGCCAGTCCTTCTGTGTCGAGGACCGGAAGTGACTTTCGATGAGGGCGTCTAGCTCCTTCATCGTGGGGCCCGTGCCCGTCGTCAACATTTTGTTTAATTGAGCGGGTGCGAACGCTCCTGCTTCTCCGCCCTTCATTCGGGAGAGAATTGCCCTTGTGCCGTCATGGCTGGCAAGCATATTCTTATTGATGTCCCGCCACATTTGGATGCGGGTCCACCATTCTTTGAATTTCTTACCCCTGGTGCCGTCAAAGTCACCGGGGTCCTGGAATAATTTGGACAGTTTTGGTTCTGAACTGCCCCTTGTGCTCGTCGTTGGTTGAGCTGCTACTTGTGCTTCAAGTTGATTGATATTGTCTTGAAGCGAGCGATTCAAGTCTATAGTAGCTTGAATCCTTAACTCTTGACTCTCCATGTAGAGTCATAGTTGTGCGGCGAGATCGCCCCACGTTCCTTGGTCTGCTGAAAT
>JBBPMQ010000615.1:0-13295 GCA_038090375.1 Boletus rubroflammeus | reverse complement strand
ATCCTGGCTCCGGCGTGATCATGCTACCCGACGGGGACGACTGGCTCGTGGACGACGACGACGACGACGACGATTCGTCTGACGAGTACGGTAATGTGACGCCGCCGTCGGGAGAGGCGGTGAGTAATACGTCGCAAGAAGATCTTGCCCATCCCCCGCCTTCTTCTGCGCCTGCATCACCGAAGCGGCGTCACGGGACGTATTACCATCACCCGGAACGTCGTAGACCAACCATCCCCGGGGCGTTTCCTTCTTGACCCTTTGACGTCCTTTTTTATTTATTTAATAGTCCACTTTTTATGTAGGATATTCACAGATTAGCACGCTTATGGGACTCGTGATACTCATATTTTCTTTTCTATCCAGTATGAACGAGGGAACGCGCACGACAGTGGGGATTGATTGTGTCCGTCACGCAAATTATACCCACGCTGTATGTTCAACCAAATCAGTTCTCTGAATTGTATCCTCCATCATTGATTGCCAGTGGTACAATTGTCCAGACCCAAGAACGAACCCGTGATTATCACTAACTGACAAACTGTCGACACACACCAAAGAGTTGAAGGGATTAGTACCAGTAAAATTGGTCATAAGGTAGGCCTCACGCGGATCCATCCAACGTCACGTGATTGGGCTCGCCCGAGCGTGACAAACGAAGCAAATCAAACTAGAATTTGAGGACTACCCATAGACAGAAATCACGATCAAGAAAATCTTGATAATACCAATACATAGATTTCTATGATTGAAAAGAAAGGCTAAATGTGATGTACGAATAGTTATTCGATTTTTTGGGACTATTCAGTGATGTCTGGCCTCGAGCAAATACTCCGACCCCAGCCGAGACCATCGCGACATGGCAGGTGCGGCAAAGCACTAGTGGGCGAAAGAGGAACACGGAGAGCAAAACCATGCCACGGCGCAAGCGAGTTATCAGCACCAAGATTAACAACCTTCCGTGGAAGAAAAAGCAGACTGAAAAAGAGAAAGAGAATGTTGTCGGAGCGGCTCCATGGTCCAACCCCCAGTCCGGCACTGCGGCAACAACCCGTTGCCCACTGGTGTCACATCGTGGTCACCTCACGTGATGTTGGATGAATCCGCATGAGGCCTACCTTATGTAATGGATAGGATTTCGAGAGCAAAACTAGGCACTTGTAGGTCTCTTTCCTGCCAAAATCACCCACTGATAGTGCATATTTTTCATAACACATGGGTTTCTAGGGTCCCAAATGTATGCACCAACAATTTCGCTCTAATCCAAGGTTGAGAACGGGGCACCACATCACTACTCACGAAGACAATCGGCAACAATCGTGATTAAGATTAAGCAGATGATGGTATATAGACGACGATCCACGGTATTTCATCTGCTGCGTATAGTATCCATCATGTACCTCCCAACTCCAATCCCACAAAACAGGAGGGCCAAATCTACTCGATGGAGGCCCACTCTCTACCATCACGCTGCTTGTTGTGGATCGAGGCATGCGAAGGAACTCCGTTGATACGATGATACGCGTTAAGGTTCTTATGCAAAGTCAGCTGGAAGACAGAAGCGGATCCTTGACGCGAGATGATAGTTGAGTAGGCAAGGAAGAATACCCAGATACGGTACCACCTGCCAATGGAAGAGGTATCAGCATCATTTCGTGCTGACATGACGGAATGACTGACCGTTCACCATACTTCTCAACAACCTTGTCCTTGTTGCTCACCCAGTTAAGGTACCATCTCCAGATAGTGGCCGAATAGTGGACACCAAGGACATCAATATTCTTCACCTCGAAACCAGCAGCCTCGACTTGGTTAACCACCCAACCAAGGGAACAGGAGGCATCTGCACCAGGGAAGACGTACTTGTTCATGAAAAGACCCCTGCCGAGCAGATGATGAGATTTTGTCTCGTCTATGCAGGGTATTTAGGAACTCACCAGATGAGATCCTCGTACTGCCACGATGGGCGGATACCAGCAACTTGAAAGACGAAAATACCATCATCATCCAGCAGGTCGTACATCTGCCTCATGAAAGCACCATAGCGCCTGATTCCTACATGTTCAGCCATCTCCAAGCTGACAATCTTGGTGAAGTGACCAGGCCCGCCAGGAATTTCACGGTAGTCCATGCACAAAATTCTTGCCTTGTCGGGAGTAACTCCATTTGTCTTGATCCGCTCGTTACCAAACTTGGTCTGGTTTTTTCCAAGAGTGATACCAGTGACATCACATCCATAGTTTTTCGCGGCGAATGCGGCCAGCGTACCCCAACCACAGCCGACATCGAGCAGACGGTCATTGGGTTGAAGGTTGAGCTTAGAACAGACAAGGGCAAGCTTGTTATCTTGAAGTTGTTCAAGATTCTCCGCTTCCTCCAGGTTAGTGACGACACCGGAGGTGTAGATCATGCGGGGCCCGAGGAACCTGAGTGGAATAAGCTCGATGAAAGGATGATGACAAGATCATGGGCGAACAAACCATTCATAGAAGTCGTCACCTCTGTCGTAGTGATCACGGACCTGCTCTTCGTCTTGGCTCTGGGAATGAACGATGACTTCGGGCAAGAGGTTCATGAAGACGTATTTGAAAAGCTCCGGTGTGAAGACCATCTTTGCCCAGTCGTGTCGTTGTTCCATGATGTCAAGCACGTCACCTGGAGATGATGAACAAATGACCACGAGGGACTAGACGGCGAGACGCACCTTTGAAGTCAATCTTTCCCTCAAAGTACGCGTCATGGAACACCTGCATGGGGATTTTTTCTTTGCCATGATAAAGCGCCTTGAGCTCTGGGTCGTTGATAGTGATGTACTCCTCGATTTCCTTTGAAGGAAGGATGACCTTTTGGTTTTTGCGTCTTCCGTACGTGGAGGCGAGTGTCCAGTACGCGACGGTAATGGGAATACCGAGGATAACAACAAGGAAGATGTAGGTCTTGAGTCCGCCACGATTGACAATGGGAGTGACGCGTTTCAAGATAAAAGGAACACCAAGGACGAGAGCAGCGAGGTGCACATTTGAGAAGTAGCCATTGCCCTCAACGAGACCGACAAGAGGTGCGTTTTTGATGGCAAGTGTGGTGGTGACACGTACTGGAGAGAAAGTCATGGCGACGCGCACGACGTCGGGGGAGGAGGAGAAGGAGTGGATGAACGAACAAGTTGGAGAAAGACGCGGTGAGTTGTATGCCTTTTTTTATGCGGTCCTCTTTCTAAGCGATGTTTGACCATATTTGGTTCACTTCCTATTATGTGTCGCGCCCTCCCCCTTCATCATCATCATCGTCCTCCTCCACAATGGCCAATTACTACTCCCGCTCTCCCCCGCCCCTCCAACATCCCGTCCCCACTCACCCCGCGTTCATCCCAGAGCCCCCATCTACACCCGGTCCCGGCCCCGCGTCTCCCCAGGGCTACCAGCGATACCAGCAGCAGCCCGCCCCGCACCACGTCCCAGATTTCGCCGCGTGGGGTATGAATGACACGACCGCCCAGTTTGGCATGCAGCTCGGTCAGAGCGCAGTGGCTGCTGGACAGGAATATGTGCAAAAGAACGTCAGTCAACTCCTTCTATCCCCGACACCGCGTTGATATCCTCCCAGTTCGGCGGATTAATCCCTTTGTCTCTCCTAAAACACCACTTCAATGTTTCCAATTCATATGTCATCAAAAAGCTGCAGCTCGTCGTGTTCCCTTGGAGGCATAGACCTTGGTCACGAAAAATACGCCGTCTTGAGACAGGTCAAACCGAGTGGCAACCCCCAAGAGACGACATAAACTGTCCAGACTTGTACATTCCACGTATGTCCCCGTTCTCCCCGCGCTTCCCAACTTCTCATTCAATTTCGCAGTCATGGCTCTCGTCACCTATATCCTCGTGGCAGCCCTCCAGACAGGTCTTCAGGAACGCTTTCACCCACAAATTCTTGGCGCATCCGCATCGCGTGCCCTTGTCGTAGTCTTACTCGACTTCCTCTTCGTGAAAGGCGGATGTTACTTGCTCAATGTCCAGGGTCCAGGTCAAGTCATAGATCTCATCGCGTATGGAGGCTACAAGTTCGTTGGGTAGGTAGCCACCTACTTCCCACATTTACCGGTCCTCACAGCCAACAGGGTCATTTTGACGTTGCTCACAGGATTGATAAACCCAGGGATGACAGTATACTCCATAGTGTTCCTCTATGCGTTTGCTGCCAACGCGTTCTTCCTGGTGAGTCCTTCGCTCATGTCCCGCCTTCAATGATCTGACCTGCTCTCGTCAGCTCCGCTCCCTTCGCTCAGTTGTCTTACCTGACCTGTCGAGTACCACAACTCCCGTCACAGTGTCCCATGCTCAGCGTAAACGACGCATCACCTTCCTCTTCTTCGAAGCAGTCATACAGGTGGTATACATGTCCTTCTTGGTGAGGGTATAGTAAGGGTAAGAGCTTTAAACAGTGCTGCCTGCTGTCCAGGTCATTGTCCTCCAGCTTATCTTCGTAATACACTAGTTACCACTGACGGCCAGCGTTACATTAGCATCGATCACACGCGGAATAGACTATCTCACTTGGAGGAGGGGTTGCCTTGTACCATTGTGAAGTAATTTGTGTTAAAAGGGCCCTACCGATATGATGCGCAGCACGTATATCCAGTATGTTCTTCCAAGACCGGATTGCTCTGCTAGCATCAGTTGAACCACTGTTGACAACACTAACACACCGACCTATGATACGCTGCGACGTATAGGTGAAATTATCCACGATTGACAGATGTCCGACGGGACGCTTCTGGGCATACCCAACCAGTAACGATGTAAATAAATGAGGTCGTTTCTTGCGTACTCCTGTCGGCCAAGCCCAGTCCTAATAACTCACAAGCAGCGACCAGCCGAGGCGAGAAAAAAAAGGAATCCAATCATCCAAATGCATTGGATAGCCGGTTGGTTATCGACTCATCAGCTGCGGAGCTTTACTACAGCAAGGAAACCGGTATAGATATGGGTGATCGAACGAACGAACTATTCTTCAGACCTGCCGGATTCAAGCCATTACATTGACAACCGCACCCAGTCCCGCAGGTATCGGACTGTTGATCTCGCCAGCACTTGACGTGGGTTATATGCAAACATTGACCACAGCTCCGTGCAAGACCTGAAAATCAATCCTATCTGAGGACGACCTCCATGGAGGGCTTTGCATTGAAAACTTGCCTTTCACCGGAAGTCTGCACACCGAACAGCGCGGGTTCTTCTGGTGGTTACCACACATTGAGCAAGCATCGTCATCGGACAATCGGCCATGACCACATTGTGCACATGTTGGTTGAATATCTGCGTAGGTGTTAGCATTCCCCAAGAGTCCGTAGGAATGACGGGGACCAAATCTCATATCCAGATTCTGAGGTGGAGTCCTGATGAAGGAAGATGTCTTGACTGCGTTCAACAGTTCGAGCCGTTTATTCAACAATTGCCAACTGAACAGCATCTCTGCGTATGCCAGTATATGGCACGCCAATTGTGAGAGTAGTTCAGGGGCTAGCCTCGTTCTGCTGGCACATTCAGTGAACCGGAAAGACAATGTCACAGGGAGTGGAGCCATACCCTTGGGCGTGTTGCTGAGGCTCCTCTTCGAGGACGATCAACTTATTTTCCTGTATAGTTTGCGTATTGGAGGCTTGCGAACGTTCTGAGCGTCTGCCATGACTCGCCGACGAGTAAGATTGTCGATTGAGTGGTGAAACCATCTGCGTTTCGGACCAGGACTTTGATATGGGTGATACAGTCGACATCTGGTCTCTCCTGCGCAAGTGCCGCGGTGAATCGATGTTTGGTAGACGAAGAGGAGTTTCACGCTGAGGAATGGGAACAGTGATTTTACCAGGTAGGGTGTCAAGTGGTGTTGAGATTGATTCGTGGACACCTGACATGAACTGACGGACGCTTCCAGTATTAAATAGACTTGACCATGACCCTCGGGAGGAATTAGATGCAGAGAATGAAGATCCGACAACATAGTTGGTAGTGATCGGGGACGTGGAGGGAAGTCGTGGCCACGCAGGGGACAGTATGGCCGCTTGGGAATCCTTGGATCTCGATAGGCTAAAGTAGTCAAACTCGTTCTTCGAGACAGTAGGTGAAGATTCTTTGGTGGATGGCGTGTGAGTAGCAACTGAAACTGGAGGGTTGAACACCGGATCGCAGCTAGGAGTCGAGTGTACTCACGTTGTTTTGCTGGTGAGGTATAAGCTTTGAGAAGCACCACAGCTAACATGGCAAGCATTTGCACGTCACGACTCGCGCAAAACTCTCTGTGCCTATGCAACCTAATGAACCACGTCCTTCTAGAGATTCAGAACGTACCAACATTTGATTAACAATTCGGTGAGCAGCTGCGCCAAAGACATTCTGTGTTGCCGCCTGAGTAGGGAACAGGCTCTGGAGTGTTCTAAACATTCTCTCATGTGCAAATTGTCCATGTTCCCTGGCGACGCTCGCGTTGAACCGACATAAATCCTCCAGTGTAGCTGCTTGGAAGATATACGCCGCGGCAACCTTTCGCCGTGCGAGCGAAGTATCGGTTGACAGCTTGATAAACACTGTACTCCGTCGAGTGGGAATCATGGAAACGTTGCTACCCTGATTGTTTGTGACAGTATTATCCTTCGTCTCGAATGCGACGTCCCACTGAGCTCTTTGTTGGGAGAAAGTAAGCAGGTTAGTCATGATGCGTAGCGTATGTTCGCTGTCCCCCGGTCGTCGAGAGTCCACTTCTAGGCGTTGGTCTGTAGCAGCTAGTCCAAGACGGCGGACGGCATCAGAGAGCAATGCAGGGGATTGGAATAATCGCGAGGAGTGTGGCGAGCGTGAAGCAGTGGCTGGGGAGCTCGAAAGTTCACTCCCCCCATTGATTTGATGGGGACGAACTATTCGAGGCAGTGCTCTGAAGAAACAGATCAATTCCTCTGTCCGAGAGGCGCTCCGTGAACACGCGTTATACGGGGTGAAAACGAAGGTCTTACCATTCGGACCAAAAACACCTTGTGAAGTTCTTGGCTCCGCCAGATTCTTATTGTTTCTCAATAGTGAGACTGTAAAATCCCTAGACTTTCTAGTGGCCGGGCCTTCGTCTTCTTCCGAAGATGACTCCGACCTCATGTCCACGGGAATGCCCACCTGTTCGTTTTCATCCCCAAACAACAAAAATCTGAGGCACGCCTCAAGACACGGTCGTCGACGCTCTCTGATAGTCTTAAGGCGCCGAAGCATGAAGGCGCGGTTTTGCATCGATATCAACGGACTGCGCTCCAGATCGATTTCAGGTGTGCCTTCAGGATGGGGAGCGTGGGGGTAACTTTTTGGAAATCGGAAGGAAATGCGGATGAAGACAGACGAAGACTCTCCCCAGGGACCGTGCAGACCCAATGTACAAGTTCGCTTTTTGGTGAGATCGTGCTAACAAGGATGAGAAAGGTAGCACAAGAAACTAAAAAAACTCACTTTCTCAAGCCGGATCTTGGAAGTAGAAAGCTTCGTGAGCACTGACGTGATTCTAGTACCCGTTGTGAGTACTGATGCACGCATCGCAACTAGGGAAACAGTTCTTACTCGTCAGGCAAACTTTGAGCTCCCTCGACGTCTTTTCCTTCCCTAAGCTGACTTTCACTTCTCTTCCTTTTGTGCCCCTGATCCGTCGTAGTCTCGCCATCCCTCCCATGGGAAGCTCTCGATCTTGACCCACTACTTACCCCGCTATCTCTTCCAGAACTCTCATCCCTCCTTCCCCCAACCCGAACACTCGCCAACCACGTAAATGCATCCATACTCACCCTAGTACCCTTCCCGCCGCCTGCATGACCTCGTGACATCGTCATTGTTGTACTCGGGATCGGGACGGCTCGTTTGTCTAATTGTAGTTGGTTTGGAGTCTGGCTTTGGTTCTCGCCTGGGTCGTCTCGGATGCGAGCTTGAAAATTATCGCTAATGACTTGCGGGTAACGAAGGTGCATTTGGTGCTGAGCTGCGGAGGTTCCTGGGTCGAACAACAGTATTCCCTTTCCTCTCGCAGCACTCCCATGATGAGGTTGTAGTACGGGATTCGCGGGTTTCTTCACCCCGGGCGTGGGTGCCGGACCGGCGCGCACCTCTGCTAGTATACTTCGCGAACCGACCGGGGCGGATAGAGCTGGGTCTGAATCTGATCCTTCTGGCGCATGTCGGAAAGACTGGTGTGATCTTCGAAAGTCGGTAAATGAGCGTGATTGGGCAGGTACTTTGGAGGATCCGAGGGTATATCCCGTTTTCTGGTTTAGAGACTGGTAAGCACCGTAAATTTCGAAAAAAACGAGATACAACTTGCCTCCATAGTATCTGAATCCACGGGCCAAAACCTCAAGGTCCGATCCTTGGACCATGTGATTAGCTGGTATTCTGCGCCTTCTGCAGGAATGATGAGCAATCATCGTCGCAAGCTCAGGTGACACCACCAGAGGGTGGGCACATACGCACCCAAGCCTCCCTTTCTCCAGACAAATTCTTTGACTACATCGGTATGTCCCTCAAATATCTCTACCGGCACCATGTCGTTTCCGCTCGCCCACATTTCAAGAGCTGTTTCGCCTCTTTGTGGTAGACTCAATATACCTCTTCCAAATGGTAAATCGCGTGCCCTCCATACGGGATAACGCGTCGTGATCGTCGTCAGAGGCTGAGCTAATTGCTTTGAGCTTTTTTGAAAGAAAGACTGGGTCTGAGGAAAATCAGGGGCCGATGTGTCTTGTACGTTCCACACTTTGATCGTCTTGTCCAGAGAGCATGTGACGATATCATGCACCCGAGTGTGTGCCCAGTCGATTCCGTATATCTTGGCATTGTGAGCACGAATGCGAGCGGTAGGGAGGGATCCTTTCTGTACTTCCAATGTTAGGGATAATAAGAAGGGAGCAGAGCCAGTGAACTAACTCGACGGTCCCAAATGAGGACCTCGTCCATATGCGAAGAGGCAAGCACATTCGGGTCCCGGCGATTCCACTTGACTTGTGTGCCTCCGGCTAAAACCGAGTCAGGAAGAACGAATGAATGTGTATTGAAATTCTTACAGTTGAATGCACAAAGTCCTGAGGGACGTTAGCGAGTGACTAGCATACGGCAGCTATTTCTCACCCATCGCTGGCTTGCGCGGTTCTCGGAGGTCCCAAGACCACAACCATGAGTCAATCCCGACACTAGATACTGTGTCCGGCTCAGATGTATGCCAGTTGATGTCCGTTATCGCACGGTAATGGGAATGTAAGATATGCTCGATGGAACTCTTCCCTACCATCATTAGGTTCCATATAAGACTAGTATCTGGTTAAACAATGAATAACGTGGACAACTAGAACATACAGCTTTTCTGAGGAGGTTGAGACAATGTACTCTGCCCGAGCTCGGTGTGGATTCCACTGAACGTCTGCTACATCCCAGGTACCACCTTGAGGCAGGAACCTCGGGATTTCAAGAGGTGCTTCAAGGTCAATGATGAATAGCCCGCGCCGGCTGGTGGCTTTGCAGTCAGGAAGGGATGAACCGAACGAATACTGTCCACTTACGCTGCAAGGACGATATCACGACTTGTTGGACTAATACTCATCTACATGTCCAGGTCAGACAAACTTTAAGCATCAGCGTTCCAAATGACCAACGTTGCCAACAGCATCTCCAACAAGGTCTTTCATATCGATCTGTAAGCTCCTTCTGAAGTTACCTCCGTCTTCCGGGGACGTGGAAGGCTGAGACCGTTGGCTTGCTGAGGCGGTGAAATTGAGGGTCGGGACGTCACGATACGACGCAATGCCAGCAGAGACATTGTCTTGTGGAAGATCGTAAAGTGGTGGGGCCCACGAGGGTCTGCGAGCGGAAAGGAGACTAAGGCTAGAGGGAATTGGCCCATCCCGGTCACGATCGATGAAAGTATCATTGACGATTCGACTGCGAGCGGAAGATGGGGGCGCGTTCAACGGTCGCGTCTGTGACTTTGAAGATGAGCGCGACAGCATTGCGGTGACCTACATAGAACCTATTTATTTATTTATTTATCACTGTAACTATATATTGTATTTTTTCTATCCTTGACTCGAACTAATCTTAAATCGATCTTTGGCCAAAAGAAAGATATAAAAGCCCTGGCGTGGCTACTCAGATTCTTCCGCTCCCCCACCATCACCCTAAAGAGCGGCGTTGGCTGGCACACTCGTCGTCTTGGTACCATGGTTTCGTGCCTCCCTTCTCTGCCACACGTCTCCGGAACGGACACCTCCTCTTGCATATTAGATGCCTTCCGGATCGCCATCGCAAAACGCATATCCGATCGGTTACCCCAGCTCACGATAGAACAGGCTTACTCCGGCGTCGATTACGGAAAGAAGGGTGTCGACTTCACAGTGGCCCTTCCCCGATTCCGACTCCCCGGAAAACCCGACGAACTTGCAAAGCGGGTTCTAGAAGACGTACGTTGGCTTCTTTCGCTAACCAGGGGTTTCCAACCATGCTGCCCTTGCGAGCTGACGCCCAGCGTGCTGACTGGGTCTTTTTCGTAGTTCCAACCTGATGACTTCATTGCATCAATTACACATGATAAACAGTTCATTCATTTCCAACTGAACAACACGAGTCTCATCCGCGAAGTCCTCAATCAAATCCATACCCTCACGTACAACAGCCCTTCTGGAAAATCGTCATATGGAACGAACACAATTGGCGCAGGGAAGAAGCTCGTCATCGAGTACTCGTCTCCCAATATCGCAAAATCATTCCACGTTGGACACCTTCGGAGTACCATCATCGGTGCATTCTTGGCCAACTTGTACAGGGCGTGTGGTTGGGAAGTCGTATCAGTAAACTACCTCGGCGATTGGGGTACACAGGTGACGACTTCCACCCTCTCAACGACGTTGACGCTGACATGCAGCATTCGGTAAGTTCGGCATGATAGCATCTGGATTTGAGAAATATGGTTCCAAAGAGGACCTCTCTAAAGACGCGATCAAACATCTATATGACGTCTACGTCAAAGTGAGCAAGGAGGCCGACATAGACCCAAATGTCAAAGTAGAGGCTGCGCGAATGTTCAAACGGATGGAAGACGGTGATGAGAGCGTCCTTGCCAACTGGCGAGAATGGCGGGAGTTGAGCATCGCGAAGTACATCGAGGAATACGATCGGTTGAATGTCTCCTTTGATCGATACATCGGAGAGAGCGAAGTCGGAAAGGAGTGGATGGATACAGCAATTAAACGTCTCGATGAACTTGGGCTGATAAGCGACACGAACGGAGCAAAACTCGTCGATCTGGAGAAGTGGAAGCTGGGAAAGGCCGTTCTCCGAAAAGCGGGTAAGTCTCAAGTTTGAATATTGACGAGAGACCATTTGACGCCAGAATTCTTAGACGGAACTTCAATCTATCTTACTCGAGATATTGCTGGCGCGATCGAACGGTGGGAAAAGTACCAGTTCGACAAGATGATCTACGTCGTCGCGTCTCAACAAGATTTACATTTGGCTCAGTTTTTCCAGGTACTGAAGCTAATGGAATTCTCATGGGCTGAACGTCTCGAACATGTCAACTATGGTATGGTGCTTGGCATGAGCACTCGGAAAGGCACCGCGGTCTTCTTGGACCAGATAATCAAGGAAGCGGCGTCCGTGATGCACGAGCAGATGAAGCGAAATGAACAAAAGTATAATTCCATAGAGGATCCAGAGTACGTCAGTCAGGAAGTCGGTATCACCGGCGTTAAGATTCAAGATATGGCTGCCAAACGGTATGCTTGTGGATGACGGTCAAATATACAGACTGACTGACATTCATGTGGCAGGATCAATAACTATACCTTCAATTGGGATCGCATGTTATCCTTCGAGGGTGATACCGGACCCTACCTACAATACGCTCACGTCCGACTGACATCCATGGAACGCAAAAACCCGGAACTTCTTCCCCTCCCTCCGCCTTTTCAAATCGATACATCATCACTTGCCGAGTCCGGACACGCCCGAGACATTGCGATCTTGCTTGGATCGTATCCAGATGTCGTTAAGACTGCGCTCAAGACACACGAACCAAGCGGCGTTGTCACGTTCGCGTTTCGTCTCGCGCACGCAATCTCAAGTGCTTGGGAGACCCTTGTGGTGAAAGGTGAACATGATTTAGAGAAGGCAAGGGCAAGGCTCTGGCTGTATGTTTGTGCACGAGATGTGTTAGGGGCTGCGATGCGACTGTTGAGCATACGGCCTCTAGAAAGGATGTAGACTAGTGACATTTAAATTTACAGCGCTTTGCAAATCTCTGTGGAAAACGAATTTTGAAAACCGCGCCTCGGAGACAGCCGGGAAAGGACCCCGGGCACAGCTGAGTGGGTGGCCTGTGCAGCTGAATAAGTGTGTCAGTTCATTTTGCACCATGTCCCCACCATCCATGCCAGGGCCCTACTGTGTCATGCCTCCCAACATCAAAGCCCAAATTCCACTCTTGTACAATGACAACCATGGCATCAAGAAATCACTAGTTTACAGGATGCTCTTTTTGTACTTGAAATATGGCACCATAGTTTGCTGTATTAGCTACACGTTGGTTTAATTTGCCTACTGCCCACCTTGCTGGCATGTCTGACCAACTGGCTGAGAGGTAGTATGCCTTTACTGTCACCCTCACTGTGTACTCTGCACTCAAGTAGTCATCCAAGGCCCTTGAAACCAAGGAGTTGTTTTTCCTACTCAACAATAACAACTACAGTACAATATCTCATACTGCATATGGTTGGGAGATGAAAAAAATTATGCATTATGAGGAATATTCAGTATTATGACAAATGTGACGGTCACAGGATGTAGTGGCATAGCTATGTATGTGGTCAAGGAATTAGCAACTCAGGTGGGTGAGAAATGCATCTAAAGTAGTCTATCAGGCATGGAGAAGCTCTTCCCAATGAAGGGAAACACGGAAATGATGAAGATGTGTCAATAAGTTGAGTGGAAGGTGAAATAACCAAAGAGCAATCGATGCTCTAGGCAAACCAACAACTAAAACTACAAGAGGAGGGAATCGGACTCGAGTGGGACTCTTTGGGTGAAACTCCCAAGAGAACTAGACTGAGGAAATCCTCGGTGCTAGCCTCTGGGTTTATATAGTGACAGTCTATTGTATGTACATGATTGTACCCTATCTTAGATCTAGGTCTAGACTAGCGGTAATTAAATAGTCGTGTCGGAATGGAAGCATAGAAGCATAAGGCGGAGATGAGTTACATGAGGACGCAACCTGTGCATCAAATGGAAGAG
>JBBPMQ010000614.1:0-13307 GCA_038090375.1 Boletus rubroflammeus | reverse complement strand
TCTTTATTCTTAGTCACTTGCTTCTCATTCGTCTCTCCTTTGTACAACCAACTTGTATTTTGTTTTCAATCAGAATCAGTTGTGTCTTGTTCCAGCAAGGTCTGTGTCGGCACTGCCGACCCTAGTGTATTAAATCATCGTTCTGGTCAGACGCGTTCCAACGCTTATATCATGGGGAAAAGCTGAGAAACCCTATCAATGGTTATAAACTATATCATCTGTTAAGGGTAATCAAGAAATAATGGGCAAAGGCTACAAGCTGATTGGCAAGACCTAATGATTACATGTGGCGAGTAAAAAGCAATATGCTGGGGCGGCGCTCAATATAACATGATCGTCGTAGATTTCAGGCGTCATGACGGCTTGAACTTGCGTGGGGAACCAACAGAGGATGATCCAGATGCGCTGGTTGTATCGCTGACCACAGAAGATGCTGGTCTGTTAATACGACTACGGAGCCGTTCTACCTCACGCTCTAGGCTAGAGGCACCATGAATATATCAGGGAATTACATCGATGGGTAGGTGACTTACGTCAAAGTACTTTGTTTGGCTTCTGCAGCTTGTAGCTCAAGTCGACGGTTGGCACGAACCAACTCACTTTCAGAGGATTGCTGTACATTTGCTCAGTAGGGAGACTAATGAAAACAGAGTCGACTAACCGCTTTATCAAGTTTCTCACGGAGATATTGGATCTGGGTCTCAGAAAGCTTCCGGTCCTCTTCTAGCTTCGAACGATGGCGTTCATTCTCTTGAAGCTGTAATTGGATATCTCTGACCACCTTGTCGGAGGAACGAAGTGGCGTGCTATGTCTCTTGTCGTTGGCAACTTGGCTGAGCTGAGCAGTAAGTTCTTCGATGCGAGCTTGCAATTGCCGAACGGTCGCATTCGGCTGAGGCGTGCTAGTATACGATTTCGTTTCCAGGTCCACCACCCGGACATTGAGGTCCTTAACTTGCTTCTCCAACTGAGCCTGCGGGTAGAGTAAGGAAAATGTCGAAAGAGGAAAGAAAGATTTACATACGTTTTTTCTGTCCAGTTCTGTATTCTCCATACGAATCTTATCGAGCTCCAGTTGGCTTTCAGCAGCATGGGTTTCCGCAGATTTCATGCGGCCGAAGGCCATAGAGACACGATCTTCTTGTTCTTCCAGAGAACGCTCAAGATCCTGTTTCTCGAGCTGGAGTTTCTGTACCTCTCGATCCGATGTTACCTTGCTGGCATCAATATGGTCAAGCTTGATGCCCTCCAGTTCTGCCTGCAGTGAGCGCCTTGCTTTCTGGAGCATCGCACGGTCTGCTTCCGCGTCGTTCAAAACGCCCCTTAGCTCCCGGACTTGAGAGTGGAGAGAAACAATCTGCGCTTGTTGATCAGATTGCACCGCGGTAGAGGTTTCGTACGCCTTCGTCAAGTCTGCGATCTTGGTGTCCAGGCGTTCTCTCTCTCTCTTCCATGCGCCACCGTTGTAAACTTCTTCGTCGAAGCGTAACTGCAGTTCGTCGTAGTCAGAATGTATCTTACGGTTATCTTCACGAAGTCGGGTCATGGTGTCACGTTGAGATTGAAGCTCTGGAATATGTTGAGAAATTGATTGAGAAGGAGCGAACAAACTATACCTTCACTGAGTTGGGCAAGCTCGGCTGGGAGCAGATGAGTAAACCTTTCGCATGGTCACAAAAGGATGATTACCTTGGTACTTCTTTCGGGTTTGGTCACTAGCAAAGTCACGCTCTGAAAGGTCCTTCTGGTGCTGGAGACGTTCGTCTTGCAGTTGCTGGGCTAGGCGACGCCTATGGATACCAAGCTCAGAGGATTCTCGATCCTCTTCCTCGATTTGCTGTTCTAATTCCCGGAGTTTGTGTTCCGTGGTCTGTAGCCTCTCTTCGATCGCCTTCTTCTTTGCAACAATGTCAAGATGTGTCTTCTCCAAGTCAGTGAATGCACGGCGAGCTATCCAGAATCAGTTCGTGCGATAGAAGAAGTCTCTCTGCTCACCAAATATTTCTGCCTGTTCTGCCTTTGCCTGTGCAACCTCAGCGTCCTGAAGTTTTGCATTGTTTATTGTTGTCTTTTGCTTGTACGACTGGATTGCCTGTTGCAACTCTTCACATCCGGATCAGCCAAGGTCGGTGCTGGAATTGATAATATCACCTACCCGATTGCATTGCGATCGCAGCGGCCGATGTTATCTGGAGCTCTTGGGACTCAGTCTGAAGCTGCCTGTGTGCGTCTGCCTGAAGTTAGCATAGACTCATTCGCGAAGGTGGACAATCATACTAATCGCGTCGTTCTTGGACGCAATCTCAGCATCCAGCCTGTCGTGGACACCAGCCAGCTCTTCTCGAGTCCGTCTCCGGACCTCTTCCAACTCGAGCTGCAAATTCCGTTGTTGAGCCAGCTGTTGAGTGTAACCTGTCATGAGTCCTGCTTCGATCAAACCTCGGAAAGGCGTACGAGAGCTTTACGTGACTCTTCCAGGCGAGCTGTAGATTCGTCTTTGAGGGCAGGCGTGAACCTCGTTGGATCTGGGGTCCGAGTAACGGCGGAAAATTGGCGCGCGAGCTCCTCTTCAGCGATTTGAAGTTCGCGAACGAGACGAGAGCGGAATACCTCGTCCATCGGCGTGTCCTTCATGATAAGATTAAGTAGTTCCTTATGCTGACGCTCGACCTGAGCCTTGATCCGTGCAACCATCCCTTGCACGGTTTCCGCATCTTGAAGTTTCTCCTCCAGCTGCGCTATCTTCAACGAATATTCATGCTCTAGCGATGCGTTCGATGGGGTAGCATCGGCGTCCTCCGCAAGCTTGGTAAGTTCACTTTCTAGAGTGTCCTTCGATCGCTGCACTGCAGACAGCCGAGTGCGGGTTACTTCCAGCTCACCCTTGACGCCATTAACATCGGCTTGCAGGCGTCGATTGGCAGACTCCGCGACTTCTCTGGCCCTTCGCTCGGATTCGAGAGTCGCCAGAGCTTTCAACGCCCGTTCCTCGTTCGCTCGTGCTGTCTTTTCGATGGCACGGAGCTCGACCTGTTCCATCTTGTTCTCGCGTACGAAGTCTTCGGCCTCACGGGTCAACGCCAACTTTGCTTTCTCCAGAGATCGAATGTATGTCACATTCTTCTGCAGTTCCTCTTGGGCGTCTTTGAGCTGCTGGTCGGTGACTTTCTTCGCCTTTTCGAGTACGTAAACATGCTCAACGATCTTCTTGTCCTGTCTCGATTCCAGCTGCTTGATCTCCCATTCCTTGTTCTTTAGGTCGGTGAGAGCCTTATTGAGGGCTGCGTCCATCTTGGAGAGACGGTCTTGGTCCAGAGCGAGCTCCCTCTTTTGGTTGGTTGCGACCTGGTGAAGTTGTTTGTACTTGGCTGATTCGGCTGCCAGCTGCTTCCGAGCCTGCTCCGCTTGGCGTTCGAGGGCGTGAGCTCCTCTCTCCAATTGTAAAACCGTGTCCTCGAGCTCGTGACACTTGCCTTGGGACGAAGTGAGCTGTCGCTCCAAGGACTAAAGCGGCTTAAGTTAGACGCCCGAACATGTTTAGTCTATGGAATGAGAAACTCTACCTCTTTGGCCTTCACAGCCTCCGCGAGTTGCGAGTCCGAGTCGATCTGCTTCGCATGGAGTGCCCGCAGCTCCGATTCCAACGTTCTCTTCAATTTCTCCATAGCTATTGCCGCAGCTTCAGCCTTAGTGGATTGCTCGTTTGCGGTCCTTTCGCGCTCGAGCAGCGACGTATGTGAACTCTCGAGCTGGGTATACTGACGGCTAACCCTCTCGACCTCGAGTTTGAGCTTGCTTTCATTGTCAAGAGCAGCCTTCCGGAACGCGTTCAGCTGACCATGAAGGTCTGCGACTTGGCGTCGCAGGTCAGCGAGCTCCTCGTCTTTGCTCTTCTCGACTTCACGTCGACGTGTCTCCTCCGTGGTCTTCGTTTCCATCAGCGCACGGAGCTCGTCGAGCTCTTCCTGCAGTCTGGCTTTGGCAGTGAAGGTGCGATCCGCATCCACCCTGTACGCATCCAACTCAAACTTTTGCTTCTCGGTCAAAGCACGAGTTTCGATGACGTCCTTTTGTAGCTGGGTACGCTCCCGCTTCGATGCAGCGACTTCGGAGGCAAGACGAACAAAATCGTCCTCTTTTTTCTGGAGCATTGTAGAATAATCGTTGGCAGTGCGAGTGAGCTCAGCTAGTTGGTCCTTGGCTTGTTGCGAACCCCTCTCGAGCTGGTCAACTTTGGCGTTGAGAAGCTCCCTGAGAGACGAATAAGTCCGATTTCGCGAGCATTGCATTGTCGGATACTCACGTCGTGCGCAACTCTGCAACCAACTTGGACTGGAATTCGTTGACAGATGCCTCGGAACGTTCTTTGAGACGGGTGAAGTCTTCGTCGCGCTGGGATACCAAGGTCGTGAAGTCCTCATTCAACTTCTGTAATTCGTCCCGCTCGTCTTGGAGCTGTCCCATGCTGGTTTCCATCTTGACAAAAAGGTCCGCAAACTCTGTCTCCTTTTTCTTCCACTCATTCTGCTCGCCCTCAAGCCGCACAAGGTGTTCGGCCGCTTGATCGAATGCTTGCCGAAGATTCTCATGCCTTTCGTCAGTTTCCTTCTGTCGGAATAGTGCCCGGTCCAGTTGCGAATCGAGAACATCGAGGTCAGCGTGTAGAGCAACGATCTCCTCCTCCAGCTCGATCTCCCGCTGCTTGCTCCGCTCGAGTAAAGAATCTTTGTCAAGCGTAAAGGCCCGCTCTGCCTCGAGGTCCTTGATGATCTTCTGTTTCTCTGCTTCCAGCGACATCTTCATGTTTTCCAAGTTCTCTTTCTCGCGCTGTTCTCTCTCTGCCCGTTCCTTGATGAGCTGCAACTCCACTTCTTTCCGCCGGAGTTCTTCATCGTTGCGCGTGGCAGCTAGCAAGGGTCGGACCTATGGTTGCATAACGTCAGAAAGACAAGCTTGAAGAGAGGGTCTTCAGACCTTCGAGTAAAGTTGCCACCAGGGCCAGTCCCTAAGTTCGCCATACACCCGAGCGTTGCGCTGAATAGTCCGAATAGCAATAGCACGATTGAGAATCTTCTTCATCTGTCTTCGCGCAGAGAACTTTCGTGCCACGGCCTGCAGCCTCGAGAAAACGTCATATAACAACGCATCTCTGCGTTCTTCGAGTTCGGCGAGCACGCCCGCTTTGAAGAAAATCTTCGACATGCCGACTCGATAAAGCTCTTTGTCGAGCTCCAGAGCTTCCACCATACGGAGACAAGCTTTACGACCGTCCATGTAACCGCGCGGGATAATTCCAGGAGTCATGATCTCATAGCGTTGCCGGAACTCGACAAAGGGAAGTCGATTGGGGTAACCCAACCTAGCGATCCGGATGCCTTCTAGTACACCATTGCAACGCAACTGGTCGAGGACAAGTGGCACATCAATCCTTCCTGGCTTCTTGTTGACATTAGGAACTATACACCGAACGAAATGCGGCTGAGTAGCGTGCAGTTGGGTCATCAGCATCGCTAACTGTTCTTTGTGCCTTTGGGCCACGGTGCGGAAAGCACCTTTCTTGACACCGCGCTTCTTCCCCAAGGAGAACCCGACGCTCGAAGAGGGCAGTCCAGAAAGCGATCCTGCAAAGTCTTGGAAAAGACCCGCAACGTAGGGTTGTGTGGATACGGCGAGAACTCGAGTGAGGTTGTCATTCAGTGGATCCTTGTTCTTCTCCAGCCAACCATCGGTACGGTACTCGACTCTCCCGGCGTAGTGAGTGATAATGAAACCTTGCTCAAACTTGGGGAGACTATACTTTGTACGACCAGGGTGTGGTTGTTCGCCGGGGGGTAGATCTCCACTCCACAAAGAATGCACTTTCTCTGTGAAAGTGAGATCCGTAGCTTTGGGCATAATGCATTCCTCATCCAAACAGCTGAGGATACCGATTGTGTTACCACCTCCTTCAATAAGGTCAATTGTCGGTTGCAAGTCGAGCTTGAAGTTCACGTAGTCCCACTCAATGCCCTCGCGAGAATATTCTTCCTGCTCCAAGACAAACATATGATGGTTGAAGAATTGTTGGAGTTTCTCGTTGGTGAAGTTGATGAGGAGTTGCTCGTATGTGTTAACCTCGAATATCTCGAATCCCGCGATATCTAGTACACCGATGAATGTCGACTTGGGTGTCGGCCGATCGAGGGCGCGGTTGATACGCTCAACCAGCGCACCGAACGATTTCTCGTACAGTGTCTTTGAAAGAGCGGCGAGCTCATCCAAAGCCTGCTGACCGGTCCGCGCTTGCGTAACCCATTCCCTTCCGGCAAGCACTCTGGGTCGCAAGACAGCTTTCGTGAACTCGGCCAGCGGGATTCCCAAGAGGTGACAAACACGTTCCGCTTGAGAGGGGTCAACCATAATGGCGTCGTCAGCGCGCGTAGAGGTGATGGCGATGTTGCCGATGTGGAGGACCGCTGCTACGATCCGAAATAGATCATACTGTTCAGCTTGAGAGAAGCCGACGACTTCGAAAGCATTCTTGGGGCCTGGTCAACAAAGCATTTTTACGTGCAAGCAAGAAGGCTGGCTTACAACGAGAGTATCCCAGTCATCCCGATCATTGACACCATCAATCTCCCTCCTGCTTCGGTTCAAGAATTCGTAGTCCTCGATGTTCCCATCTAGCAACAATGTATCTGGAAGCCAGTAAACAATATGAAGGCAATATGAGGGCTATCCTGCCTACCCTTCAGAGAGCCGCCGGTGGACATCAACTGGTAAAACACATGGAAATTCCGTTCCGCAGGACTCCGCACAACTACTCGACTCTTCTCCAGCAAGTACCAGTCTATGTTGGCCCCAGAGATACTCCCATCAGGGGCGAAACTGATCCGGATGAATTTACCGAAACGACTCGAATTGTTATTCCGTTGGGTTTGTGCATTCCCGAAGGCCTCGAGGATAGGGTTGGCTTGTATGATTTGTCGCTCCAATAAACCAAGTCGTTCTTTAGCAGTCATGGTACCCCCAGTTCCGGTTATTGATATACTCTTGTTTCTGCTTCTAGGCAACCCGATCGATGGTATCGTTGAGTACGAAGAAGACATGGACGGTGTGTGGGTATGTGATGAGTTGAGAAGGTGGGCATCAGTTGCTATGGCCGAAAGGTATTGAATCACTTTCTTCGTGCTTTCCGTCTTACCAGCTCCCGATTCGCCGCTGCGTGAATGATTCATCAGTTGGGACGTCAAGGTTAATGACGCGAATTCAACGAACGTGATGAGGATACTCTGGTTCTCGCGTTCTTCTTGCATATTTATCCATGCACGTTCCGTAACTGCAAATATATGTGGCGGGTTTTCATCTCGTCGTTTGTGGCGGTATTGTTGGATGATGGCATCGGTATAGAGTGGCAAGTTCTGGTAAGGATTAATGGCAACTAAGAATAACCCAGAATATGTCTGTGGTGTGGGTGTTAGTTCATGACTGGCAAGACGAACGCGCCACCAATGTCCAGCAGCGATGCTGTACGTCTCCAGGCATAATAAAGTGGGGAGCAGACTCACGTAGATTGCTCCGGATCCGTACCTTAGACGGAGATTGTGAACAACACTGGCTTCATTCAGAAACGTGAGGTCTGCAATGTCATCCACACGGTCGAACTTTGGAGGATTCATCTTGGATAAAGCATAGAGCGGAACTCGGCGTATCTGAGCGGAACGTGAGGAGAGGTGGCAAAACATAGTATGAGGACGTTTACCTCTCCGCCTGAGGACATGATGATTTCCGCGGTCTCTTGGTCCTCTTGATGGACCCAGCCAGCAAGGTAGCCCTCCTTCTCGTCCGGTACCCACACCCATTTCTTCTCGTTGAACTCAGCTTGGAGGGCGGCAGCACGGGCTGCCTCTGTACTTTGAGAGTTCCACATCAACAAACATTGCAAAATTGTGAGATTACAATAGATAGTAATATTTTCTATTATCACGTGCTATGGACCGGTTTGGCATATCAGATTTCAGTCACCCTTATCCTGGAATCTCAATTAGCTGCTTTTCCAAACTGGAGGCAAATTTTTCACGCAGATGCTCTTTCCGATATTCATCACAAAAAGGCGGATTTATAACTTTCTCGGCGATGTCTGACTGACTTTAACACCACGTGATAAGTGACACACGTGTCTGCGTCGATGATGTCGGACGCGTCATGGTGTATGGGAACGCACAAGGTGCTCGTCCAAACGATGTAGATTTTCATTCTCTTGTAGTTGCTGTTCTGACAATGTATAACCATTTCGATTGATTCGTCTGTCACGCGTCACACGGGCAGTTGACGAGACGAAATTTCCCGTACACTCGTGTCCACAAATACTCGTCCGGCCCTGAATATTGAACATAGCGCTACACCAAATTGTACAGCCGATACTTATCTAATTTATGTACATGTCTTGGATTCCGGCTTTGTTGCTGGAAACAATTCAGAAACTTATACTAAGGATCTTGGGGTTAGGATGTACAATACATATATGGCCAGATATCCTGCCCAATGTCAGTGAATAGTTGATGAGATTATACACCACACAATTCCACCAATATGGGTCACACAATTCTTGAATGATATTGGTTGTATGATCCCTCAGGCTCTCATCCACATCCATACCAGATAATAGGGTAAAATCATGGGTGACTGTATTGAATAGATGTACAGGCATGACACAGTAATAGAGACAGTGGGGTAGAAATGAGCGCTGATGAGAATGGTGCTATACACTGTTGTGGCCAACAACTCAGGCATCACCTCCAGTTCTTTCAGCGTGATGGCAAATCGAGCGCAATATTAGCGCGGCTGTTGCTGTTTGTGCAGCAGTGTGGTGGGCTTGAAACAATGAGAGTGGGGGATGGATCCTGCTTGGGTGCAACTGGAACACCAGGCATTACCTTCTTGTCATTCATGGCCTTCTTGTTGTCTGTTAGGTTAGGTGGCAGTATGTGGTAGTGAGCGTTGAGGAAAATGAAAGGTGGTAGCGACTCCAAGTGTCCTTTGAACATCACATGACCTTGTACTTGCATGAATTTTTTGCTAAGTTGCAAGCATTAGGATAAGTAAACTGGCTTTTCCTACACTTTTCATATACTTTTAGTACACTTTTTAGTACACTTTTTTTGCCATACTATCGGTACACTTTTTATTACACTTTCCTACACTTTTGTTACACCTGTTTGCTACACTTTTGGTCTGCATTTTACTACACTGCCACACTGCAGTGTTTTACTGATGTATATACTATATACACCATATATCCAGCTGATATGTACACTATATATGATGCCAATTATCCATTGTATATTGTAACAAACATGGCATGTATGGTTCCTGGCAAGTAATGCAGGCACACCAACTCTGCACTGTTTCAGTATACGCTAAGCACTGTTTCCATAATGTCTTTGCCGGACATCACACTTAGCATCTCTGTTGAGCAAATTCTCATTTTATTGCATGCATACAGTGTGAATGTGCTTATAATATGGGTTGCATAAAAAATTCTTGGATTCCAGCAAGTGTACACTATTTGATTTTTGTGTTCCGATGTGTAATTATAGCAGCAGTGCTATCTCCTATCTCCACTACTTATATTTAGAATACAATAGTGAGGAGTACATAATTAGATTACTAAGCTGTACTCCAGTAGTATATAAGGCCGATTAGGTCTTACTGAATATTCAGATCTTTATCTATCCACAATGTGAGTATGAGAAGTCTCCTCTGCATAGCTCCCCTTTAGGGTTGTAGCTTTACCTGCTCAACAGGTTATAAGCCCCGATAGCAGCATATATGTAATGGCTTGAGCTGGGGGCGATGTCTAGGCAACACAAAACACAACAAAAGAGTAGAGATCAGCTAGCTCTGCTAGAGATCAAGGGAATGGGTACTAAGCACTTTGCTTAGGAGGTTCTCAAGTCTTTGAATGGGAAAGTAGACTGGGGTTGCCAGGCTACTCCTTGGGGGTGTATATACTATAGTAAGGTTTGTACATATTGTAGCTAGATCTACTAGATACTATTAAATAGTAGGAGGCATGGGAGGGCTATGCAATCCTGTGCATCAAAATGGAAGAGAAGTATAACATGTGGATCAGGTGATAAAGAAGCATAGTAATGTGAAAGAGAAGGAGGGGACATAGCTTTGTGATATTAAATACAGCACATCAGATGAGGATGTGGCAGGACATGGGTACATGAGGTTAGCATGAGGAATGTGAGATGGTAGCATAGTGAAGAGATGAAAGTGTGAAAGAACATAGCTTTGTGATCAGATCATAGATCTGATCTAAGATCTAAGTGAAAGATGTGAAACATAAAGGAAAGGAATGAGATTAGATCGAGATAAGATATGATCAAGTTGTTGAGGCTTGATATGATTACCATCATAGAGATAAGACTCTAGGGAAGTAAAATATGAATAAATAAAGATGAAAGTACCACCAAAATGTAAATAAAAGCATTCTTGATTTGCTGGGACTTACAGAGTTGATTGCCCTTTTCTTAGAAGATAAGATAAAAGAAGAAAAAGAAAGATCAAAGTATAGAAAAAGAAAGAAAGGTATAAAAAATGAAAATTGATCATGGATTAGCCTGTAATCCTTATGCTAGGAACATCCTTGAGTTTCCCTGTAACAATATACATGTGCCTTCAACGGCAGCAACAGCGAGCTCTTGACTCACTGAGCATGGAGTGTCATGGCAATGGTTGACCTGACTGATTGCCAATACACAATCTGTTTCATTATTATTACTCGTGATCAGACCCTGATGCTGATGCATATCCTACAGACTGCAAACATGACCTCTGCACTCTTCTCCGCTGTCCCTGTCATGGACAGAACCAACTATCTTGAATGGGCGCCCACCATGTGTCGACAACCTCAAATCTAGTAAAGACTTGGATTGCTTCACACAGAAAATGCTTTAGAGTTAAGAAAGATATAGGGGAAACCCAATAAGAACTTGACTAGAGTTCTTGGGGCGTTGGATTCAAGTATTTATACTACTCTACAGTGTTTATGCATGTTTATCTACTGGTCTGTGTGTCCTGTAAATAAGAGATACGGAATGACATCATAGATAAGAGATACGGAATGACATCATAGATAAGAGATACGGAATGACATCATAGATAAGAGATATGGAATGACATCATAGATAAGAGATACAGAATGACATCATAGATAAGAGATACAGAATGACATCATAGATAAGAGATACAGAATGACATCATAGATAAGAGATACGAGATAAGAGTCTAGACGTTTCTAGACCTTCAGTAATTAAATACATGAGGCGAGTCACGTGATGGGTCTAGACCATAGGTCACGTGATGAGTCTGAAGAAAAGATAAGATTATGTGATGTGAAAGGTGCACGTGATGTCACATGACCATGGAAAATATCACGTGATTAGAAAAAGAAAGATTAGAAAATGAGTGTTCGTAACATTACCCCCCTGCTATGGTTTGCATTCCAGGCGAGACCAAATAGGTGGTGCGTCCGTGAAATTTTCGTAAGGGTTAAATAAAGACATAAAGAGTTCCGTCGTCATGCATAATTGTTGTGGGGCACTCAGTTTCCTGACGTAGAAATCATGCACTGCCTCTTTGGCATGGGAAAGATGACCTTGTGTGATCCTCCTCATTGTAACCTTTCCAGTGAACGAGGTACTCGAGCTTCTTGCCTTTTAATTTAGAGTCCACGATATAATCAACTTCGAATTCAACATCGCCCTCGTCGGTTACCATAACCGGTCCGGGTTTGTACGAAATCTGACCAGGAAGTCGATCTTTGTATAATTTAGTGCGTGATATATTCACGACTGGGTGGATCTGCATCGAGCAGGGTAATTTAAGCCGAACAGCATTTTCTCCAACGTGTTCTATTATGGAATAAGATCCAAGCCATCGCTCTGTTAATTTATGTGATTGGCAAAATTCTCATAAGTTCAGGTTCTCCGTTGATAGCCAAACTTGATCGCCGGGTTTATAAATAGGCGTTGTTGAGTGTTTCTTGTCGGCTTGTGCCTTCATCTCTACTTGCTTCTTTTCGAGATGATCTTTGGCATTAGCTAACATTTGTTCCATATCTCTAGCAAAGGTAGTGGCTGCCGGAGCCTGTGCTTCCATTGGTTCGATCCCCATGTGAGGCATGTAAGATTGTGTGAGTTGGAAGAGGGACTTTCTCGTGGAAGAGTGCTGCCTTTGGTTATAATTAAATTGCGCCAGCGCCAGCCATTCTGACCACTCATGTTGCTTCTTGGCAGTGTAGAGCCGCAGATACTGTTGGAGATCTTGGTTGACCCTTTCTGTTTGCCCATCAGTCTAGGGGTGGAAAGCGGTCGACATTTGGAGTTCGATGTTCAACATCTTGCCGATATCTCTCATCAATTGGGCTGAGAATTGAGGGCCTCTATCGGATATAATAGATCGGGAAGTCCATGGATCTTCCAAATGTGGTCCCGATATAATTTAGCCGTTCCTAGCGAGGTAACGGTTTTGTTCATGGGAATAAATACCACTTCCTTTGAAAAGCGATCTACCACCACAAGGATGTTGTCATGTCTGTTGGATGTGGGGAGATCCGTGATAAAGTCCACGGAGATGTCCTGCCAGGGACCTTCTGGAATAGGATTAGGTTTAAGTTTGCCAGCCGGGGGCACGTTCGTTGGCTTCATCCGAGCACATTGTTCGCATCGGGTACAATAGTCCTTTATTTGGGCACGGGAACCTTCCCAGTAATAATAGCGTAAGACTAACTCTGAAGTCTTCTCTGCGCCACCATGACCAGCCAGCGTGCTGTCGTGATAAAGTAAAATGATATCCTGACGGAGTTCTATGTCCTCAGGCATGTAGATTTTTCCATTGAGCTTACAAAGCCCATCTTCTTCGACTGTGAACCCTGCAAGGGTCGTTTCTTTTAATTTAGATTGTGCATTCCTGACACATTCCAAGATCTTTTGCTCTTCGCCGTGGACGTAAGAGGCTTCGTTTGTGGCACGTATATGTTCTGTGGGAATTACCATAACTCCTTTATTGTTGTTCTCAATGCCGATTGCGTGGTCTTCGCGGTATGAGAGAGTGTCGGCTTTTCCCATAGAAGCTCCTGGCTTCCGTACCAACTCATAGTCGAACCAGGAGAGGAACTGAGCCCATCTCGCTTGTCTCCAATTCAGATCTTGCGTTTTCATAAAATATTGCAAATTGGCGTGATCCATCCACACCTCGAACTTCTTTGATTGTCCTTCGAGATGGTGTCGCCATTGCTCTAATGCTTGAATGATGGC
>JBBPMQ010000613.1:0-13310 GCA_038090375.1 Boletus rubroflammeus | reverse complement strand
TTATCACTTGATCCACATGTTATGCTTCTCTTCCATTTTGATGCACAGGATTGCATAGCCCTCCCATGCCTCCTACTCATGTATTTAATAGTATCTAGTAGATCTAGTTACAACATGTACAAACCTCCCTATAGTATATAAACCCCAAGGAGTAGCCTGGCAACCCCAGTCTATTCTCTTGATACTTTCCCATTCAAAGACCTGAGAACCTCCTAAGCAAAGTGCTTAGTACTCCTTCCCCTTGATCTCTAGCAGAGCTAGTTGATCTTTATCCTTTTGTTGTGTTTTGTGCTGCCTAGACATCGCCCCCAGCTCAGGCCATTTCATCACCCATATTTTGGCATTATCTCTGCCTCTCAATTTTACTTCTTCCATTTGAGAAACCGTGGAATCCAAGATGTGTTGGGCTATCAACAACACCTGAGACTATGGGGGAAACAATGGCACCAGACAAGGCCACACAATGACTGAGAGTATGCTGCAACTGCCACTGCTCAAAGGGGTTAATACAAGTCGAAATGTCTGCAGGCATGAATTGATGGAAGGGACGACAAGAGGGATTGCCTTTGGCAGAGTTCCGCAAGAGATTCCTCCCGTCCTTCATAGCAGAATTGAGAACATCAGTAAGTCTGGGATCTGCTTGACTCGCTTGGTGCTACTTGACAAGCCAGCTCATGTCTCCCCTCTGCTTGTTTGTCTGTTCTTCTGCCATCCGCATCTCTATGTAGATCTCCAGCGGACTCGGAGCCGATTGAACCAATCTGGGTGCTGAGAATCTTGGGGCTGGATGGCGAGCATGTGAAGGAGGGGGAGAACTCCGACTTGGGAAGACTTACCATATGCTATTTATTCCTAGCCTTCTTAACCAACATGAGGTGCAACCACTCACCTTTGTTGCTGACCTTGTGCTGAATACCATCAACCTCCCAGTCCTCACTGATCCTGCAGCCACTGCAGAGGGAGTCATTGGATATAAGTGAATCATCCATTGATATCTCACTGACAACTTTCTTTTCCCTTTGCTTTTTTGGGGGATGCCCTGGGCGCATCTTCAAGAAACCTTAGAGTCTCCCTCCCTTGCCACCCTCCCTCAGGCGATTCAGCTCCGCAGTCATGATTCTGCCCTTGCACAGGTGTTTCCGTCCTCTGTAAAAGTGTTCAATTCTTGTGATAATGTAATGCCTCTCCATTCTGAATGTCCTTTTCATCATTACCTCCAAAGGTTGACCCTGCCTCTGCCTGATAACCATGACATTTCTTGCCATGTGCACAGCGTTCGACAGTGGGCAGGAGGCCATTGGACAAGTGGTGTTTTTGGGATAGCCATTCAATGACGTGGCGCTGGGGTGTAGCAATCGGTGAAACTGAGGAAATGAATGCCCGGGCGCTTGTTATTGTGCAGAGAGGCCTGCTCTTCAGGGAGTTGAGATGTGTGAAGAATCATGATAAAGGAATGAGATGAAGCATGTTCATCTAGGATGTCTTGGTTGACTCACCAATTTCGAATTTCTATGCACTGGTTCACTGATCAACAGCCATATGTTATGGTCCAACATGTAATTGGTCATGTCCTTCCAGTCTTGAGCCTCACATTCAAGATGGGCACGCTTGGCTGCAGCATATGCAACAGCAAAAGGGCAACAGTCTGGCTTTGGGTTTCCGCGTTTTCTATGCATCACTCTGGAAAAAAATGTCAGAAAAGGTGTATATACATTGGGACGTGAGACATACTTTCTGTACCTCAGCTCCATTGCAATGTTTCTTGGGGTGTTCGAGGCCATGTGCACACATGATCCATACCAACATGTTGAGGAGCATAAACAAAGTGATACTGAGAGAATGTGGCAGATAAGCCAGATTCTGGTCTTTGCAAGATGGAGCCACCAAGGATGGTGATACCAGCGGTAGTGGCAACATGGCCATGTGTGTCATCTGACGCATTTCTAGGATGCCAAGTTGTCATGAGCCTGGGAGGACTGCCAGCTAGATGCTGGGAAGGAGATCACAATGTTGTAGTAGAGAGACCCTCGTTTACATCAACCCATACATATATAGTAGCCATCTGTAAATGTGGTTCTGACCCCTGATATTGGCATCACCCTCCCACAGAGAAATCTTATTCCAGTGGAATACAGTGACATCTACACCATGGCCTTTGGGTTTAGACTTTTTTTCTCGTTGTTGGCTGGGGAGAGTGTATCACGACACCGCGCCAAGTTGCTCTACTTCCGGAATTAGGTCTCTGAGTCAGCACCTGTAAATTATCACCTTTCTAGGTGAACCCCTTTCAAGTCTGCACCAAACCAGTCCAAGGGGGAGCAAGAACCACAAAATCAGATTAAACTTGACATTTAATTATATCATATTTGAGAGCTCATAAGCATACTATCCAGACTCCAGTAACAACAATGAGGGCTATTCCTAGTATACAAAACGAATGCTGAGTGATGCCCACAAGGGAAAGTAACAATAATGAGGGACGAGATACGGGTGAGTAGAGCTTCATGTTTTCACGGTTTTGAAACAGATTGGTATAGTTGAGTCAGTGTTTACACTGGAAAAGTGAGGGAGTGTTAGTTGCAATTTTGAAGATTTCGAACAACCTGTGGTTCAGGGTGAGTTGCGGGGAATGCACTATTTTTTGAACTGCAAGACCATAGATAGGCAGTTGAGCGGCGCCATGGAGAAAATGGGGAAGTGCGTACAAAACTTTGGGTTTAGTAGGAAGAGGGTCCCCAGGGATGGGGAGGAAGGAGAGCCAGTGGAATAACCAGAACAATCAAATGGCGGTATAGCCATAGAGAATCCACAAGGAAAGTAGTGATCTGGATGTTGGCCATCACCTTGGCTGCAAAATATTCCATG
Source organism: Boletus rubroflammeus (assembly GCA_038090375.1). Taxonomy (NCBI): domain Eukaryota; kingdom Fungi; phylum Basidiomycota; class Agaricomycetes; order Boletales; family Boletaceae; genus Boletus; species Boletus rubroflammeus. The sequence goes on along the minus strand of JBBPMQ010000613.1, from coordinate 10,445 downwards.
TCTTTCAACTCTTGCAAGGTAAACCCGGTGTTGACTGTGTCAGCTGAGAACAACTATGCCAAGCAAGTAAACAACCAGGTCAGAGTATGAAAGGTGGAAGGACGTACAGACTCATAGTAAAAGCAACCACAGTCTGGCACTGCGTACAATTCAGGGCTCTGGCTCAGGTTGGAAACTGCATACGCAGGATCTAGTAGCATCAGATCAACCTGTGGGAAACTAAACCAGCCCAAGCCCTGGTCTGGTCACCAGACTAGCCTGTGAGACTTTTGGAATGGACACTGGGCCTAGGACAAAGAGTAATGGTACGTAATAGCCAGTCACTGACTCTGAGTCCTGCTCAATTAGATGGCGAACTGGGCTGGCCGGGTCACCATGGCCACTGGACCTTCAATCTTGGTGCCCTTTGATTGTCAGCTGGCCTGACCTAGAGTCCATGAAAAATAATTATCTGCCAAATGAGGGGTTCAGCCCATACAGCATATGATACTGCAGAAAGCAAGTGAGGCCAGCTCAGATCTGCTACTAGCAGGGAAGACCGAGTCTGGGCACATCAGGGAAGTCAATTGTATGTACTACTAGCCTATCAGCAAAACAGCCTTTTTCCCATAATAAGTTTGTATTTTTCTTGCAAGTAGTTTATATAAAGCTGTCAGGGCAGTGATGTCAAAAGCATGGATTTGATGGTAAAATTGTATGGTAAAAAATTTCAAGACCAGTTTATAAGCAGGATTCTTTACATTTTCTGTCCAGCTCTTGCCAGTTGGGAACCTTGCTGGGGAAATATGGCTAGCTCTGTCCAGCTCTGTCCAGATAAGGGTTTACCATCAAGATGTGGCTGAAACGTTGAGTAAGATCACCATAGCGGATACAGGTGAAAAACTTACAGGCCCTTCATGAACCATGGTTCTTGTTAATGTGATCTCGCCTTGGGGCAACAGGGCCACCACCATTCCCGAATGTGACAACGAGTGCACAATGGGTACTCGGTGACATAGGGGGAGGAGGGACATTGCTTGCAAGCTTCAAACTTGTTCCTGGCACTGATTAGTAGTAAGAGCCGCACTATAGCCTTCAATGTTAATGTTCAACCACAGTTTTGGTCAACATGCTAACAGGAAACAGTAACAGATGAATCAGTGTTCTTTCCAGAGATACTCATCTTACCGTGAGAAAAGCCACAACCACACCTCTTTGCAGAACTAAATTTTGTTGTGCCTTTACTATTTGCACATCCAGTACACCTCCCATCACCTCCAGCTTCACATTTGGCCACCAAACTTGAAGAAGATTGAATTCACTCTGCAGGTTCATCTACTGGAACTGCCAAGGTAAGGTTTATTGTTCAAACCTGCATGTGAGCTCTGATCAAAAATGTCATATCACCATAACTCAGCTGTTCAAGTTCACTCCTGCAAGTCCCGAGCGGGTCATTCTGTTACATCTGGGTTTTTATTAATGTTGGAGTGACCCACTTTGGTTTGAGTTGCTTATATATTTGGACTGTAGCCTTATCACATTCGAAAGCCCTTAGATTACTGACTGTCTTTTCCGGTTCGTGTGCTCCATTCTCCCACTCAATCTGTGCACTTCCATCTGTCTAGCTAGCCTGTAGCCTCTCTGTCCCTATGGACCTGGATAGGCACATGCCCATTCCTGGGTGTAAACACTTTCAAAATCCTCCTCCCATAACCTCCCCCTCTGTGTCTGACCCCCAGGCATGCCCCATTGGCCCATCTGTGACCACATATTAGCCTTCTCTCCCATCCATACAGCAACTCCACCTCTATCTCCCACCATCTGGGGCTGCACACTTCATCTGCCCGCTCAGGATTCGCCATTGGATCGCTATGCATCTTCTGGTGCTTACACTGGTCCTTCAGGATTGGCAGACCCTCACCCCAGCCAACCAATGCTATCTCAGAGTAGTATGTATTCCTGAAGTGAAGGCTGCGATTCAGAGCCTGACAGCCAAACAGAGCAGCCTGGACCCATCAAGAAAATATGGTGACATCAAGCCCTGAGCTGTGATGGTTGTTGAGCAGGTAAAGCTACAACCCTAGAAGGGAGCTATGCAGAGGAGACTTCTCATACTCACATTGTGGGTAGATAAAGATCTGGGTATTTGGTAAGACCTGATTGGCCTTATATACTACTGGAGTACAGCTTAGTAATCTAATTATATTGTATTCTAAATATAAAATAGTGGTGATAGGAGATAGAACTGCTGCTATAATTAGCACTATGTTCAATACTCCCCCTCGCTGTAAGCATGGTGTGCTTTATGTAGTGGTATTGCGCTAATGAGCTGCAGAGAAGATAATGCACAATTTCAATAGAAGGTTAACCTAATTGTGCTCTGAATTTCTCAAACTTAATGCAACCTAAGTTCTTTGTGAACAGGTCTGCAGGATTTTCGGATCCTTCAATGTAGAAGATCTCAAGGTACCAGTTGCAACTTCATTGTGGATAAAATGATATTGTAACGCGATGTGTTTATTGCACTTCTCAGTTACAGGATTGGATGCCATAAAGATGGATCCCTGATTGTCACCACATGTGGGTATCATCTTTAATTGGTAGCCCATCTCCCCCAGGAGATTGTGTATCCATAAGCTTAGAGCTACAGACTTCTGAGTGTGAGAGAACCAGCTAAAAGTGCCATTGGCCAATTTTAGGAAGTATCCTATTTGTGATTGACAGGTTTCAGGGTCTGATCCCCAATCGGAGTCGGTACATGCTATGATGCCAAGGGCAGAATCACCTTGGAAATCAAGGGAGTAGTTCCTTGTTCCTAATAGATAGCAGCAAATGTAGAGCACTTTGTCAAGGTGTTCCTGTGACAGGTTGGCACATTGTCTGGCCAATGATGTCACGGCATAAGCGATATCAGGTCAAGTACCTAACATGAGGTAAAGGAGTGATCCGATCACTCTTTGGAATTGTGATTTCAGAGGTGCTTTTGTTAGGCGAAGGGTAATATCCTTCAGGTAGTGGGGTAGGTGCTATTCAGGTATTTGTCATGCCACAGTGTTCTAGACTCATTGTACACATGCCTTCAACTTACTAAAAGAATCTGGCTGGTTCACCAAAGAACCACACGCTGCAAAGTACACGACAGCGCCATTCAACCAGCGCTTGAATGGCACCCACAAAACCTCAAGAAACTGTGGCAATTAGAAGGGTGGTGATATGCATGAAATTGAAACACACCTGGTCGAGTTTGGCTGAATGACCCTTACCCTCACCATCACACCCAAGGAACATGTCGCTGGTATCACTGTCTGTGTGGTTGGTGAGAAGGACCACAACATGGTCAAATGTTCCTGAGAGAGTCTTGAGGTGGCAAGCCACAACAGTGGGCCACTCAGCAACTGCTTTGTCCATCCCCAGATCGAAGGAAACCGAGAGTGAGTGAAGTCAACTGGCAGGATGTAGTCGAGGAGCACGGCATGGATCATGGCGAGGTGTGCCTTGATCCTGAGGTCCACCAGGTGGAAGTCGAGGAGTAAAACCAACAGCGAAAGAACCCTGGCAGCTGTCCCAAGTTCGAACTGTCCCTTGACTTTCAGAAAGGAAGGGAGGACTGGCTGGCCACCATGGGTAAAACCCTGCCAGACAACCGTAATTGGCTACATAGGCATGAACAGGGAGGGCACACTTACAAAATATGGACCAGCAGCTTTGGTTTGCTGCTCGAGTTTGAAGTGGCAGGATATGCATGTAAATAAGATGTCGGCACCCAAAACCTCCTCGCGATGCTTGTGGGGCACCTCGATGCACATGTCACAGATGGCACGAGAGCAGAAGTCGCACTTGTACAGCTTCCCACCATCTTGGCAAAGCATGCACAACTAGTATTAGGATAGAATAAACGAGTGGCAAAATATATAGGGCACTTACCTCTTGATCGTTGGTTTCGGCGCACTATTGAGCGGGTTACTTTGAGTGATGAAAATGTAATATGCAACTCACTTTTCGAAGCTCGGTTTGGGTGCACTGTGGGGTCAGTGGCATGGAGTCTTCAGTGCAAGCGCGCTTCTGAGCTGCGTCCACTGCATCTTCAGGTGGCAGTATCTGTTTTTGTTTTGCGCTAATCCCAGTCATCTTCTTGGCAGTTTGTTTCGTCTGCATACTAGAACGGCAACCAGTGAGTAGAATGCGAAGTGGGCACGCAGAGGTGGGACTGCGAGGGAAATTTTCTACCTTTAGTGAGAATCAACGCAACTTGCATCACACACCAACCATCATGTGACAAGACAAATACATATGTAAACTGCAGGTGCAGTTTACACCAAAGTCAACACATCATGTGGAATGATCACGCACAAATGCAAACAAATACAAACATCAGTTCGCTGATTTAAGATTTAAGCAGGGTGAACACTTCCCACGGCACCTCTCTTCTGAATGCCCACCACCCCCAATCTACTCCCAACACTATCATACACTCACCCTTGCCTTCCAGATTTAACTTTCCTGTTCAGACCACTTTTTCATTATGCAAGGCTGCAGCTTGCATAGTGAAAAAGTATCTTGAACCGCTTTGGTAAGCAATTGGCCCCTGTCTCTCTTGCTGACAAGTCGTTTTAGGCACCGTGTTTTCTTGTATTCGGGGGACTTCTTTGTGGATCATGCAGTGTGTGGTAAGCACTCGATTCCTGTCTCTATCACTAACCAGCCATTTTAGGCACTGTCTTCTCTTGTGCTCAATGGACTTGGGGATCACGCGGTGTGTGGTGAGTACTCGATCCTCATCTGTCTCACTAACCAGTCGTTTTAGGTATGTCTTCTCTTGGGTTCAGGGGACTTGGGGATCATGCAGTGTGTGGGTGTGCTTGCACCCCTCTCGTGCTTTCCCCCTTCTTGGATTTGGTGAATACTTGAGACCGCACAGTGTGTGGGTGTGCTTGTGCCCCTCTCATGCATTCTCTCTGGGGTTTGGGGGACTCTGATCAGAGAATGTGTGGTGTGGGTGCACTTGTGCCCCTCTCACACTTTCTTTCTTGCCTTGGACATGGGGGCTCAGAAGGTGCAGTGTGTGGGTGCGCTTGCACCCCTCTCGTATTTTCCATTTTTCCTTTGGCTCAGGGGCTCAGAGATTGTGTGGTATATGGGTGCGCTTGCGCCCCTCTCACACCTTCTCTCTTTTTGGAATTGCAGTTGGGTTGGGATGGATGTATGTCCTACAATGTAAGTGTTTATTCCACAGGTGCCTGGTCTATACACTTACTGATAGTGGTTTTTAGTGTATATGCTGCTGTTTGAATCACACAGCTCCACTGCCTCATGTTCCTGCTTGCTCATTCACAGAAGGTATGTGTTCTGCTGTTATTCAACCCATAATTAACCTAGCTGAAGCCTTTCCTCCCAAGATCACAATTCATCTCTGTAGTTAGCGCCTCTGTAGTTCTTTTTTTTTGGTTTTCATGGGATGTGCTTTCGATCCTGGGGCCAGGGTATCAAGGGGAGGGCCCCCCCTTGATATTCTGGCTACAGCCATTTTCTTTAACTTTTGTATTGTAGTTGAGGAAATCCTGTAAAGTCTGTAATAACCTAAGTGTTTTGGCACTTTACTAAGAATCCCATGTTGCGGTTGCTGTGCCCCACATGTAGATCACATGATCACAAGTATGCCCGTAATATTAATGTGGTGTTGGAAACCCTTGTTACAAGAACTGTGTGGTTAATCCAACCCAGAATTGTAGCTCACTATTTGCCAGGATTATTTAAGGACCTATCTATAACTATACAGTGGGGTAGTAGCCCAGGTTGCCTACCAATTATTTAAGGACCTATTTACCACCCAAGTCTCCTACCAATTATTTAAGAACCTATCTATATCTACACAGTGGAGTAGTAGCCCAGGTCACCTACTACTTATTTAAGGACCTATCTACCACCCAAGCCCCCTACCAATTATTTAAGGACCTGTCTATAACTACACAGTGGAGTAATAGCCCAGGTCACCTACCACTTATTTAAGGACCTATCTACCACCCAAGCCCCTACTACACAGTGGAGTAGTAGCCCGGGTCGCCTACCAATTATTTAAGGACCTATCTATCACCCGCCCCGAAGTTTTTATTTAGCACAACTTGTGTTTCACTCATGCATGACCCTGTCTCATTATGGTAATTTGATTTAGCACAGCTGAGTTTCATACATAATGTGTGTGTGAAAGTAATCCCGACCTCACCGCCACTCAACCTCTGCAACCGCTCAAACACCATGCTGCAGGAAGGTTGTTGCCAAGAGCCAACAGATATATGTGCTCTTCTATGAAATCATGTCTGTAGGATTATGGGCGATGTTGTCAAGAGTCCCATTCTTCGGGAGGGACAATTCGCTGCTGAAAAAATTCAAAAGCCTAGGTACTATTTTTGGTTCAGCCATTTCTATTGCTTATATCACCCCTATCGTATTAAGGTTGAGAGCCCGAGGGTTGGTGCAAGCGTTGACCACCAAATTGGGTGAAGTTGTCAGAGCTGAGGCAGACAGACCAACTAATCTGACGGACATGGAGGTCAAGCGGTGCACTGCCATCATTGTCAGTGCCTTTCTTAACCCCGGTGAGTAAGCTCGGTTAAAATATTTGCCAGGAACCAATGATTAAGTTGCGTCATGGTAAGTTTTGGTCAAATGGGATTATGACAGATTTGCCGAATCTGCGAAGAAACATGTTTCAGATAAATTCTTTGTCAAGAACCACTTGGATTTCTTCTCCAACCTTGCCACTATTGTCGATATGCATGGTAAAATTTTAGTTTGGTACCTTCCAGGCCTCCTACTGCCCCACCAAGTGGTGTGTATATTTTTACCCAATGCTAACCTTTCGTTATATTGAAGTCTGTCATTCAGGAGCAGTTTAACAAGACTGTCACAACCTTGAAGCAGCCCCTACATAAATTGCTACAGCAACCAGACTCTTGGTGTGCCAAAGAATTCATTTGCAACAGCTCGGAGTCCATTTTTGATGCCGGTAGGCTCAGAATATCGGTAGGCAGATTGATCCCTGGACACAAGGTATATGCTCTGCTATTTGCTTTTGAAATTACAGCTCAAAATGGAATCAGGGGCTGATTGACCGAATACATCCGACCCTTGATCTAAAATCTGATGCAGTAATTCGAAATTGGCTTCAGATGGTAGAGCCCTTGGAGCACCTCCTGGATGTGGTTCTGTGGATCATACATCCAAGAGATGTGGATTGCAAACATGGATGCTACAAAACAGCTGATCTGCAGCTTGCAGAACCCTTTACTAACTTGGCCAACTGTTTATTGGGGGATGGACGTAATCACTAACAGGGTCACCCCAAGTCATTGCGATGGCAGTGGCGCTATCACCTTCTATGATCATTTACTTAGCCTTGGACAGGGTCATGATGTGAAACTCTGCTTGGATGATCTAGAAGCCGAGTTTGATTATCCACCAGGCACAGGAGTATGGTTAACAGGGAGGGGTTTGTCTCACTCAGTTCCACCATGGTCTAAGGGTGAGAGGGTGGTGATTGCTCATTATGCCAAGGATGATGTGCATGACCGCTTAGGGATCCCAAGGCCCTCTTTGCCAATACAAGCAAGGTGGTGGTCAGAGCACCTACTCACGTAATTACCCTTCTTTGGGTGCCTACTTTTGTAATTAAAATTGCCTTGAATGGGTCATGTTCAGTACCTACTTGCGTAATTATCCTTGTTTGGGTGCCTACTCTTGTAATTAAAATTGCCTTGAAGGGGTTGTGTTTGATACCTCCTCCTGTAATTAAAATGCAGTCTGGTGCTAAGGGTGTAAACTTGCTTCAAGTCCAAAATTTCATCTACATGCAATTAGATGTTGGACTCAATAAATTGCCTATTGAGATTGCTTTGGTATCTAGCTCAGTGCCTCCAGCCATGTCGGATTCTTGAAAGTCCAAGAAAGCCAAGGCTACTTTCTTCAGGACCAGAGGCTCAAATCGTGGATCAGGTTCAAGGAAAAGTTCAGGGTCCATGGTCGTTTTTACACCTACTCAAACCTGGAGAGGAAAAACAACTTATCAAGAGGTTGACACAACACCCTATTACGAGTTGTCTGATGATGAAGGAGAGATGCCCAGAAGAAGAAAAATTCCCAACACCCCCTCTGGTTCGGAGACCCTGCAGACTACGTCGGTTTTATTCCAGGATTTCTAGGAAGCTTGTTGACAAGTCAACCTTTGCTTCCAGGAGAACAAAAGTAAGACATTTCTTGATTTGCAGTGTTGAATATCTGATGAGGGATAAAGACCCAAAACGACTTCCTTCATGATCCAATCAACTTATGTCTCCATTCTACTTGAGCTCGAAGCTCCCTTAGAATCCATGGCCAGATGTGTGGACTGTCTAGGGCCTGATGGAGCCATACATTGTCTTTCATGCCTTGGTGATCAAGCACAGTGTGGACCATGTGCTGTAAAAGCACACTCCAGACTTCCATTTCACCAGCTTCAGCAGTGGAATGGATATTTCTATGAGGCAATATCCCTTCAGGAGCTTGGTTTTACTTTGAACCTAGGACATGGCGGAGATGTCTGCCCTCTAAACACTGAAGGATCCAGAGATCAATGTACTGTGGTGGACTCGGCAGGAATATTTGTTCTTACTGTGACATGGCGGAGGTGCAATGGAGCCAGCGACCAAGATAAACACCTACAATTTCTCAGATGTTGTTTGTTTCCTTCAACTATTACAAAATCTCAAACTGTGTTCACCTTCGATGTACTGGATGGGTTTATGATAGATGAGCTTGAATGCAAGACTTCTGCTTCAAGCTTCTATTCAAAGCTCAGAAGATTGACAAACAATGCATTTCCTGATTCCCTACAAGTAGGCTTTCATGTTGAAGCTTACACTTGAATTAATGTGGATTTTGCCACAAGGATCGTTGGACCGGCCAAACTGAGGCACGACAGGGAATCCTGGGCTCTTGCCTGTTGATTGCCTCTGATGATGTTGGACAAGACAACTCCTCATGTACTTCTAAGCTGTGCTCTATACTATTCCGGCATCTTCCGGCCTGGGTCCTTGGCGCTCTTGCCATCACTCCTCCTCTACCTGTGGTTCTGTCCCGATGCGGCCCTGTGGGCCACCCCATTCCATTTGTCCCCCCCTGCTACTGTGAACCACCAGGTTCGTCCACCCAACCCCTTCGCTGTCCTCTCTATCTCCTCCATCTTCTTCCTCGCTGTCTCCATCTTCTTCATCTTCTTCCTCATCTTCCATGGTAACTTTCTGTGTTGTTTCTTTGTCTTGTTTTCTCCCCTTCTCCCTTTCTTCTTCGTCAACATCCAAATTGGTGCCCTTGCGTGGCACAAATTCGCGCAGGCGTCTGGTGTGGGCCCATCCGGGTACAGGGAACCCTTCTAGTGTCTTCAGTGTGTAGGAATTCCCTGCATGTTGTGCGATACACCGAGGTGCTGACCATTGGGGAAGGAGTTTGCGCATGGTGGAGAGTGTGGTGTCGAGGGAGTTGTCATATACTTGTACTAGTTGGTCTGACTCGAATATGACTTCTCCAGCGTTCGTTCGCAGGACTTTATGATCAAATGCGGCCTTTCGTTTGATGGCATGTAGTGCTGCGCAGTTCGCTCTGTCTAGGCGTTGTTGGTCGACATATGCCATTTGTGCCGTGATGTCCTGGTGGGTGGGTTCTGTAGAGGAGGTTGTGGGTGGCGTGCGGGCGGTGTTGACTATGAAGCCTAGTAGTAGCTCTTTCAGCGAAAATTGTAGTGACGGGATGATGCATTCATTGAGTTGGCGGATGGCCGTGTTGAAATGGTCTGGCCATGCCTTAGCGATGCTTTCAGGTTTGACGTGTTCATAATCGTCTTCCCCTAGGCCTGGGCTACAGAGACGCTTCAATCGTCCGAGTAGCTTTCTGTTGGCGCTTTCTACTAGTCCGTTTATCCAGGGAGCATATGCCGCAACGACTTGGTGGGTGGTTTCTTGGACCTTGCACCACGAACGTACGTCTCCATTGTTGAAGTGGGATCCCCCATCTGTCATGAACGTCTCGGGTGGGCGGAATGCGTTTGTAATGGCTCTAAGTCCATCTAGGGTGGTTTTGGCGGTACCGCTCATTTTGAACTTGAAGCCCCACATAAACCTGGAGTAGGTGTCAAGTATGAGTAGGACAGTGTGGTACCTGCTTTTGCCCTTGGGTAGTGATAGGTAGTCAGCAACGAGTAGCTTGAAGGGGTTGAAATGGTTGAAGAGCAGTCTATGCTCTAAGCAAACCAAACAACCAACTACTACTATGAGGAAAAGGAATTGATCTCAAGTGGGACTCTTTGGACGGTAAAATGAAATGGCCTGAGCTGGGGGCGATGTCTAGGCAGCACAAAACACAACAAAAGGATAAGGATCAACTAGCTCTGCTAGAGATCAAGGGGAAGGGATACTAAGCACTTTGCTTAGGAGGTTCTC
>JBBPMQ010000612.1:0-13322 GCA_038090375.1 Boletus rubroflammeus | reverse complement strand
TACGGGTTGTCAAGGACTTTACTGTCGACTCTGGACCCTTTGCCTCTTCCATCAACCATGATAGAAAGTCATTCTATCAAAAAACCCGATAGTGAGTGTCGATCTCGTCTGCGAACGAGTTTCACCAACAGGCTTGTCGGCCCACCCATTTCCGTACTCGTCTAGGTATTTTTGTCGCTGTTCGATTATTGGGCCAAGAAGCTTCCTTCCACGCTCCTTGCTTCGATTAGCGTTCGTAAACAACCGGGCAGCTAGACTGTCACCACATTGAACACTAGGCACATCGTTGAGGCGACTGCGAGCGACTTACGGTTTCAGCAAGTCCGGGAACAGCTTGATAATAGCCCCTCCTTTGACGACATCGAGGGTATACTGAATATTGAGATCTATCCAGTCAGGGTCACGGCCTAGAGTGATTGAAGTAAGAACCAAAGGAAAGGGAGTCGATGAGAAGGCTCACACAACGGGAGTCCGACAAAGACTCTGTTGCTCGTTCTGCAGACTATCTTTTGCACAGTGCTGAGCGCTGGCATACTCTTCCATTCTGGTTGTTCCAGACATCCATGAAAAGCGCATGCGAATGAGAGCGAGACGCTCACCGTCTCCCCTGAGATCCAGCACGTCATCAAAGGCCGTAGTGATCTCATCCCTGATTTCTGGACACAAGGCTCCGATATTCCGAGTCAGTTGTGAGCGCACAATTGGAATGTGATAGTGATTATAGTGAATTTCGGGACCCATTGTGTACTCAACCTGAAGTTGCTGTCGGTGACATTCAGTACAAAGTAATCTTGCTAGAAGAAAATAGTTACTCACATCATTTGTAGCTTCATGGAAAGAGAGTACATCATCGGGGGCTCTCCGTAGTTCATCCACATGCTTGCTGTTGCCGAGAACGACGATCCAGCGATAGAGTTCCGCAACCTTGAATGGCGCTGCCTTGTGCTGAAATACTGTAGTGAGCGTGCATGAAATGTGTCAAGCACCAGACTTGCCTTTTCATACCCTTTTTGTAGAACATCGATCGCATTGATCAGAAACCGTAAACCAGCCCAACATGAGCCGAGCCAGCTACTCGACCCAACCGTGGGTATGGCATCAAGCTGGTAAAACCAGCCAGAATTGAAGCGAGCAGGTGTTTTCGGCAACTATACTCACCTTGGAAGGTTGGGACAACATTACGACAACGACAACAGCAGCGACACCATAACCAGAGATGCTCGCCAGTAGGTCGAGCAGTCGAGAACTCATTGGGGGATAATTTTCTTCTGAAACACACGACCGGTCGGCCAACATTAAAGTCCAAGCGCCCCGACGGATATCAATCAGTCCACCTTCCTTGGAAAAAAAAATCTTGCCAACCAGTTAGTTAGCAGGTTGTGCGTATGACCTTCGAGACGGTGTCTGGCGTGTCGGGGCGCGTTGTTCAAATGAGTGGTACATGGGTGTCCCACATCATGTATAAGTATCTCATGGCATAAACTGAAATAGCTATTTGAAATGTGAGTGACACGCTGATTCCCATCGGAAACTCGCCTTTCGTGGAAACGTTCGGAGGCTACCTCCATTTCGCACGACCATGCCATGGGAGAGAGGGTAAATTGCCTTTGGTTGTTTCACCTAAGTTACCAGCATCGCATCGCTGACACTCCAGTTAGGCGAGGCTGACGACAAGTGTTTCACAATCCTGCACCCGGCAACACTCGAAGTCTCGGCTAGAATTGATGTGGAGCATTTACGAAGAGATTTTGAGCAACGGGGCTACATATTTGCCCTGGCACGTGCTCCAACTCACTAGGTCATCATCGTCGTTCGAGTCGTTTTCCATCTCGACTACAGTTGCGGACAGACAAAGACGACAATTTTGGTTGTCGAATTTTCCACGCTCGTCACAACATTCTACAAGGCTAGAAAGTATATAATAAGTTTAGGGCCACCTGCGTGGCAATGCCCGCTACGTACATATCACATATTATTGACAGTGAGAGCAAAATCGAGATGGAAACGGCTTCGTAGGAAAGGAAATTAGGGAAGTAATATATGACGGATCGAACGTAGTGCAGGTCAGTTATCTAGTTCCCCGTTCTCTATGGCGCTTTGAAGAAGTGCCTTACATAGACCTTCATCCGCAACAGTAACGTCAAGGAGATTGTGGCTGTGGTTGTCTCTTTGGAGAATGAGAATGTCGCCTCTCCAAAGAGGAATGCAGTCCAGGTGGTCCAACTGTTGTTCGAGGCAGCGGTTAAACCGTTGTGGGTTGTTGTGTTGGCTTGCGGAGAAGATTACAAAGGAGGATGGTAGAGCAGGAGTGTCTGGAATTGGGAAGCGGTTGAAGTATCTGCAGTTAAGAGTCACTTGTCCTCCTTCGTGATAACCAGTGCGAATCCAAGGAGCGACGCAAACATGCCCCACGTCGGTTGCAACGCTAACGATCCTGTTTCGAGTACAGTTCGTGGGAATGTAAAGACCCTTAATGTACGTTTTCTGATTCAGTGCCCAGGAAAAAAGATAGTAAACGAACAGAAGAGACAGTCTGCATATTCTCGTTACACCAATGAACGGAACACCGCTCCAATGGATTAGACTCTGGCTGTCGTGAATAAAGCATAGGTATCGTCGCCCGAAAGGATCCTATCCAATCCAATCCAATAAGAGTGTCAACGTTTCCAAAACAACCGGCAGAAGTTGCAGGGACATTTTCTAGATGCATATAACATCCGTGGTGAAGGTATAACCTTTATACTGCGCTGAAAGTGCTCCATGTCGCGCAAGCGACTGTTTGAACACTACCGTATATGGTAGGAAGGCCATGAAACTGATCGAGATATCTTGACCACGAAATCGAGCGACGACCATGCTTCGGAATTGATTAAGAGTGTACTCGGCTCGACGATGATGGACGCAACGCTCGACATCGAACGAGCCGCGTCGACGATTAGCGAAAGAGCCCCTCTGTTATGAGAAAAATATACTGAAATGGGAGGGGGCTGTGTAAACGCCAAAATTACTGCAGGGCGCAAAACCTGTCCACAGCGAGACGGCGACAACGGTAAAGAATCGATGGAAGTTGATTGCGATTTCACGGGCGCAACGTTCGCACAGTATTCATTATTCTGGCCAACTCAACGGAGAGAATCGAACGAATCGCTTCAAGCTACAACGACAGAGTACACCCTATATTGTGAGAAATTCCTACCATAACAAGGAAGTGGCAGTGTGATCGCTCAAATCCCTGCAAAACGGAGATATAGTGTAAATCTTTTAGCAGCCACCGAAAACCCACTACTAACGTAGCGGAAATAAGCATATTTAGGACCTAATGGTACAATTTGCACGAGCCAAAATGTAAGATATTAAGTTTTCAAAAAATCTGACCTCCGAAATTTGGCCACCCCCCCAAAAAAATAGCTAAAAATCCCAAAAAATGGAGAATATGTAGGGATTGCCACAAGCGACATGTTCACGTTGTCGAAATATGATATGTCAGGCTGTGAAGAATGGAAAAAAAATGAGGAGTCTGACATTTGAACAGTGCAACCAACCAACAACTTAGCCAGAATGTTGCAGTGCGGGCACCCTCGAAAATGTGCAGTAACATGCAATACAAACGGTCTATGGAATAGAAAGGTTGTCAGTGTTGATGACCTCAAATCTAATAAAGACTTGGGACGCTCCAGACTTGCTTTAGAGCTAAGGATAAGTTAAGAGGGAATTCCAACAAGAACTTGACTAGGGTTCTTGGGGCGATAGATTCACACTATATATACTGTCTACTATGTTTGTACGTGTTTACCTACTGGTCCGTGCGTCCTGTAGATAAGGGTTAGGGGTATGACATCATAGATAAGAGATACAAGATAAAGGTCTAGACGTTTCTAGGCCTTTTGGAGATTAAATACATGAGGCGAGTCACGTGACGGGTCTAGACCGCAGTTGGAATCACGTGATGAGTCCGTTGAAAGAAAGAAAGAGATAAGGTCATGTGATTAGAAAGGTGCATGTGTTGTCATGTGACTGTGGAAAATATCATGTGACTAGAAAAAGATGTTTTAGAAAATGAGCGTTTGTAACAATCAACATGGCTGAAACAGACTCCTTGTCGTTCCCGAGCACATCCGATAGGGAAGGTCAGCAGTTAAAACGAGCAAGAACTTATTTTTGCACCTTGGATTGAAACTAGTAATCTTCAACTTGGACTCAAGCTCAGACTTGGATCTTGATTGGGCATGTCCTGCCGTCTTTGATGGCCTCAAGTTTGCTGCAAATCAGGAGGATTCTGATGACGAGTCGATGTAGGCGAGTCAGACATGATGTTTTTGGAGATGGATGACAATGAATTTTGCATGTGGCTGGTCAATCTTGCAATCAGTGCTGGTGACGATCCTATGGACGAAGATTGGCTCCCTCCCAGAGAGGCAAGACATGCTGCACAACAAAAGTCACTCAGTGGGTGACCTAAAGAATACAAGAAGGGCCCCAATGTTGGGAGCAAGTCAGCGTGCACACAATGATGCTACAAAAAGCTCTTATCCAATCAAGCAGCACTCACAAGTCTTGGTTTCACACACGCTCTGCCATCTCCAGCTTTACACTGGCAGATAGTCCCTACCAAGCCCTTTGAGTCCATTTGGCCTGCAGTTTCCCAACCTATGTTCAATAATGAAAAAGATATAACCCCTCCTACCATTGCTAGCCATTCTGATGTCATGCACAACTCGAACGAAAACACTGTGACATGTAACGATGACGAATTGGACCGCTGCCATCGCCAGTTGGTCTGTGATGCTACTGTCCGTGATGCCTGAGCGCCAAGTCCAGCAAGCATCATTGACAATGCCCATGGGTTATGGGCAGTGGCAGATGTCAACTCAGAGGACACAGAGGCCTGGGAGGATGAACTTGAAGAACGGGAGAGTGGAGGAGTTGAGGTTAGGAGTTGGGAGGAGCTGTGAACACAGATCAAGGATGACCTTGCAAAAGGAGCAAAGACTTTACCACTATCTCAAATCAATCAACTCCTGCTTATTCACAACTGTTACAGGGGAACTCAAGGACGTTCCTAGCATAAGGATTACAGGCTAATCCATGGTCAATTTTCATTTTTGATACCTTTCTTTCATTTTTCTATGCCTTGATACTTTCCCATTCAAAGACCTGAGAACCTCCTAAGCAAAGTGCTTAGTATCCCTTCTCCTTGATCTCTAGCAGAGCTAGTTGATCCTTATCCTTTTGTTGTGTTTTGTGCTGCCTAGACATCGCCCCCAGCTCACGCCATTTCAACAACTTTGCCACCCTTCGCCTCAAAGGTCATGGCCATGTTGAGGCTAGTCTCGAAATTGCTCGTCAGTGGCATGAAGGAGAGGGAGTCCATTTCACACGTAGAGTCAGGGCTCTCGCCCGACATTACCAAGTCTTTGAACAGCTTCCTATCAAACAATGTGGAGGTCGGGCAAATGCTCTGAGCCCACTGAAAGACGAACGACTCCAGCTTGCTGCACGAGAGTGGCTAACTGCACAGGTCATTGGTCAAATCACTCCACAATGATTCCGTCATGCACTCAACAATACCATTCTTCCCTCCTTGAATATCAACAATACCATTCTTCCCTCCTTGAATATCAACCTTGTAAAACCACTTTGTGAATGGACTGCACGATGCTGGTTGCTGAAGTTGGGATGACAACACACACAGCTGAAGAAGGGTGTCTATATGGATGGACATGAGTGAGATGATGTTAAGAAGTATCGCCAGGACATTTTCTTACCTGCGATGGCTGCATTTGAGTGCCGAATGGTGCATTTTGAAGGGCCAGAGCTGCGTTGTGTTGAACCTAAGCTGGTGCCTGGCGAAAAGAAGATCATTGTGAACTTCCATGATGAATGTTGCTTTCATGGCAGCAATTTCAAGACTCATGCTTAGTGAGCACCAACCACTTCTATTCGATTTTGTACTCAAATGTTCGTATACTAGTTTATTACCTAGCCAGCAAATCCTACAAAAAAAGGGAAAGGGCAGGATTATTCATATCTCAGGATTTATCAATGCAGAAGATGGACGACTTGCACTCTGAAATGAAAGTGGATGAAATCATCAAAGAGCAACTAGGCTCTAGGCAAACAACAACTACTAAGACTTCGAAAGAGAATCTTCGAGTGGGACTCTTTGGAGGGAATATCCAAGAGAACTAGACTGAGGAAATCCTCGGTGCTAGCCTCTGGGTTTATATAGCATTCTACATAGTTTGTACATGTTTGTACCCTATCTTAGATCTGGGTCTAGACTAGCAGTAATTAAATACGCATGTTGGAATGGAAGATGAGAAGCATAGCGGGGAATGAACAACATGAGGATGCAACCTGTGCATCAAATGGAAGAGAAGAGAAGAAGTAGAAGCATGACGGTGATTACCGTGAGAGTCATATATCTATAAAGGGAATAATTCAGGAACGGTCTACTCTACCAGACCAAGTGTCCATGTGTGATGAATGTCCTGGATAAAGGGAGTGAATGCATAAGGGGAGTGGTCGCGTGATCTAGTCACGTGAGCGTGGAAAGATACTGGATGTCATGTGATCCGAGTCACATGATTCCGATAAGATAAGATAAGAGATGTTACCCGTGTAACCTGTTACGACCGTAACAGTGGAGATATTATTGAAGAAGCACAGGAAATCATTTTTGCTGGTGCAAATGCTGATGCATGGTGGGACACAGAGCAGCTGCTGAAACAGGTCAAGTGTGCAAGAGGCAGCATATCCAGATTGTGTTGCATTGTTCATCTTCGATCAGTCATCTGCTCATGCTTCTTTGCCACCAGATGCATTGAGGGCCTTCGAAATGAACAAGTCAAATAGTGGCAAACAACGCAAGCAACGAGATACTGTGATTCCAGACACCAATCCTACTGTTGAGCTTCGTGGAAAGCCACAACAAATGACATTACCTGATGGCCAGCCCAAAGGTCTTCAACAAGTACTTGAGGAGCGTGGATTCAATGTTCGTAAATTGCGAGCAAAGTGCAGTCCTGTCTGCCCATGGGAAAATGATGACTGTTGCATGGCTCACCTCCTGAGTAAGCAAGATGACTTTACCAATCAGTTGTCTATGCTTGAGACTCTCATCAAGAAGGTGGGCCATAAGTGTCTCTTTCTCCCAAAGTTCCATTGTGAATTGAATCCCATTGAGATGGTCTGTAATTCATCTTCATTAGGCTTATATTACTGATCTACTTCATAGTACTGGGGCTGGTGCAAGTATCGCTATCGTGAAGTTGCAAAAAGTACATTTGAGGCAGCAAAGCAGTGTGCAGTACAGCAGTTGAATGCCTGTCCAACTGAGGTCATCCGACGGTTCATCAACCGGTCATGGCACTTTGTGGCTGTGTACAGAATGGGCCTTACTGGGAAAGCTGCGGAATGGGCTGTTAAGAAGCAGAAACAACATTGTCAAGTTTCACAGAGGGCAATGATGTCTATTGAAGCACTTCTCGACAATTAGATAGCTACAATTACTCTATTACTATGTCCATATGACTTGCTGAAATATCTCAAGATTTTGGCCAAATCAAAACCTTGTTGGAAAAATATGGAAATGTAGTAAATCAACGTATTTTCACCTGCTGAGTCCAGATCTGGCATTAGATTATCACTAAGAAAATATTTGTGGCCAGTATCAAAATTGTTGTCTTTGTCTGTCTGCAACTGTAGCAGAATGTCAAGCTCAGAAATTCAAGGCGCTGTCATAGAGCCACAAAACACCTTGGGTCTCCTTGAGCTTGAACAGCAGATGCGGCTGCGGCGACCCGAAGCTCGGCGAGAGGTAGATTGTGCATCTTGAATTTGACTGGTTTCCGCCTGGACATACTTTAGCGAGGGGAGTTCAAATAAGTTGTTGGATCAGAGTGTGACAGATTGATACATACTGTACCTTTCTGTATGGAGGCAATGCCTCCAGGATGCGTTATGACCCCAGGCTTAGCAACGCAGCCGGCGTTATGTGTTACGGTTGCCAATATTGGCAACATGACCTCTGAGGGTGTGTTACGGCCTGACATTTAGGCAACAGATCGGAGAAGCCATGTTATAGCGGGTCTCAAAGTTGGTTTCGATTAGTTTAATTAGAACACGTTGAAAAGAAAAAGATAACGAACACGTGCCAAGACTGACTTCAAATTAAGTCTCCGACTTAACTGTGACCATAGCCACCCGAATGCGTGAATGCCTGAATATTTTGATCACTGATTAAATCACAGCCACAGCGCTGCAGACTACTGCTCTCAAGACCGCTCTAACAGTACAAGTCTGTCATGGGTCACATGTGACCCGTACCTCCCACGACCTGCGGCGTGGGTTATCACCATAGCTTTTGAGCATGTGCTATCACATTTTCAAGCTCCAATTGCTTAATTTAGTTGTTGCCCCTAATAAATAACACGTATAGCTGGGAAGTGGATTTAAACTAGATATAAGGGCTGGCCTGACAATCAGGCAATCAGAATCAACTATGCCCTCCATCTCAGAGCGCCAGAAATTGCTTGATGCACTTTCCACAGCCAAACAACACCTAGAGCTTCAGATATATCTGGAAATTTTTCAAGAGGCAATTTCAGATACAAATCCTCTAGTAACAATTCCTCCTCTGAGTCTTCCTCCTCTTCCTCCTCCTCCTCCCCCTCCAATACAAGTGATTCTCTGTCTAGTTTCATCATTAACTCTAGTTCTCCTGATCTTCCCACACTTGCACTGATTACAGACTACCATGGGCAAATTATGGCACTTGAAGATGAAGTCACAAAGGCGCGCGTTCTCCAAACCCATTCCCCTTCTACCCGCATTCCTCAGCTTGCTCTTTTTGATGAGTGGCGACTTGACAACCCAGAGCTCTTTCAGCATAAGCTGAGAGTTCCCCCTTGTACCTTCATCAATATTGTCAAGCTCATTGAAAACCATTCCATTTTCCACAACAATTCCAATAATCCACAATTGGCTATTCCCATCCAGCTAGCCATTTTTCTCAATGCTGCAGGACATTATGGTAATGCAGCTACCTCACAAGATATGGCAGAGTGGGCTGGTGTCTCTGTAGGCACTGTCCACAACTGCTATAAGCGAGTAATGGTTGCAATTTTGCATCATGATGATGAATTTATTCATTTCAATTGTGATCAGCCAGAAGATCACAGGGCAAAGGAGAAGGCTCAGAGATATGTGGAGGAAAGAACATGTTCTCAGTGGAAAGGGGTTTTTCTATGTGTTGATGGTACACCATTCAAGCTGTTTCAAAAACCTGGCTGGCATGGAGAAGGGTTTTTTTGATCAAAAGCAAAAGTCCAACTATTCACTTTCCAATCAAGTGAGTGATATTTACAGCTGTTTTCATTTTGATGCGGAATTCAATGTTGTGAAAGTTGCGCCTCGGATGCTGCCAGGATGGGACCCTGAACTCAATGATTTGCTTTTTCAAGTGTGACCTGTGTGACTCGTCAGCTACTGTCAACCCCATGCCAGCGTTGCCCACTCCCAGTGTTGACAACCTCAAATCAAAGAATGACTTGGGCTGCTTCACACCAGAAAATGCTTTTAGAGTAAAGATAGTTGAGAGGGAAACCCAACAAGAACTTGACTAGAGTTCTTGGGGCGTTTGATTCAAGGTACTTATACTACTCTACAATGTTTGTACATGTTTATCTACTGGTCCATGTGTCCTGTAGATAAGGGCTAAGGGTATGATGTCATAGATAAGAGATACAAGATAAGAGTCTAGACATTTCTAGACCTTCGGTAATTAAATACATGAGGTGAGTCACGTGACAGGTCTAGACCACAGTTGGGATCATGTGATGAGTCCAATGAAAAAGAAAATATAAGATCAGGTGATTAGAAAGGTGCACATGTTGTCATGTGACTGTGGAAAATATCACGTGATTAGAAAAATAAGCATTAGAAAATAAGCATTCGTAACACCCAGTGACTCAAATACAGTGTATACTTTCACTGTTTCTCTTACTGTCTATTCTGTCATCAAGAAGAAGATGGCCAAGGGCAAAGCAGCTGGTTCAAAGGAAGAAAAGTCTGTCAAAGTCAAGGAGCTACAATTTTCGGTCAACGACACGAACTATCTGGACTTTCTGCAAAGTATTCTCGACAAGCATGAACAAGATCAATACGTGCTCTCGGTGAAGAAGTGGTTTTCATTCAAGTATATACAACTGAAGGCAAAAAGGTAAGTTGCATAGTACTATATTTTTTCTACTGTAACAATCTAAACTATACTCATTGCCTGCTCAGCCAGCATGCAAGCAATGCCATGGATGTTGATAATGAAACTGACTACAAAGAGATGGTGAAGAAGATTCGGCAGAGCAATTCCTCCTCCACCAAAATCCTTGTCAACATGAAGGATGTTGAAAAACTTCCTGCTTTGGGTGGTAATGCAGAGGATGATGACAAGGTATGTAGCCATTCGCATAGACATCCAAATGCATTATTCAGAACTTGAGTCAAACGGAGTTAGGTAGTCAAAACGTCTGACATTGAATCATGCCTCATCCATTGGCGCATCAAGCTTCAAGCCTGCTACAACAATGATCATGATGAAGGATATACTTACATTGGTCTAATGGAGACGATTGCACTCATACCAGCCATGATTCTGGATTGGTGCCGTGCTCTGGTATGTTGAAATACTTCCTTGATGACAGAAATACATACCTCAACATCCTTACAGGATGAAGATCAGGCTATGTTGACCACACTGCCGAATATCTCCTCATTTGATGTAGTGAACAAAGCGCATCATTTTCATCCAACACGAAAACAGCCCCCATCTGCCCCGACACCAACACCAAGTGTGGATGTCAACTCCCTCACATCTATTCTTCTGCTTTAAATGCTTACAAACTCCGGTCTTTTGCAGTCCCCCAGTTCGCCTGTTGCTAAGGCTCCTCCTGCCCTTGTTCCATCTGCAGTACCACCAGCGATGCCCCTGCATAAACCTCCTCAACCACCACCATCTCCACCTCTTCCATCACCGACACAACTCAAGCACTTTCTGTTGTATGCAGAAACCAATCTCAAGGTCCGCAATGCATCCCAATACGAGGATGAACTTGATCTTCAAGGCATCAGGCTGGATGTCCTTGTGGATACGCCTCAACAGATTTTGTCTGAGGTCAGGATCCCGATCGGCAATATTATTCGTTTGAAGAAAGCTAGTATTGCATGGTGGAACGGACCAGATGCAAAGTGGAAGCAGAGCGGCACATTGTTGTCACTGGGCACATTGAACTGTGGGTCTTTGGAGCAACTAGCGAAGAAAAAGGTTGCATACGAGGAATGATACCATGATGGTGGTGGGTTGTGTTTTTCAGGACCGCCAATGGTGGATGGTGATCCTGACCCTACTGTGGACTACGATTTATATTATATGTGTGACACACAAAACCAGTGGCTTCCAGTTCCGAGGGGATTCATTGTTATTGTTACGGTCGTAACAGGTTATATGGCTAAGTTCTCTGATCTTATCTTATCGGAATCACGTGACTCGGATCACGTGACATCCCGTTCTTTCCATGCTCACATGACTAGATCACGCAACCTCTTCCCCTATGCAATCACATCGTCTATCCAGGACATTCCTTCAACACGGACACTTGGTCTGGTAGAGTAGACCGTTCCTGAATTATTCCCCTTATGGATATATTAATCTCACGATCATCACCGTATGCTTCTCTTCTTCTCTTCTCTTCCATTTGATGCACAGGTTGCGTCCTCATGTAACTCATCTCCGCTTTATGCTTCTATGCTTCCATTTCGACACGACTATTTAATTACCGCTAGTCTAGACCTAGATCTAAGATAGGGTACAATCATGTACATACAAGTGCTCGTCACTATATAAACCCAGAGGCTAGCACCGAGGAATTCCTCAGTCTAGTTCTCTTGGGAGTTTCACCCAAAGAGTCCCACTCGAGTCCGATCTCCTTCTCTCGTAGTTTTAGTTGTTGGTTTGCCTAGAGCATCGACTGCTCTTAGGTTATTTCAGAAGCCCTGTGGGCTTTCACCCACACTCTTAGACGTCACAACTAGTTGCACGTAGTCCACACTTGGTAGACTACTCATCCATTCCCAATCACCAATTGCGTTTGATATTCACGGATGGCAGTCTGGGCTAGTCACGGCATGTGACTTTCCTAGAGTTTAGTCTGTGCATGAGTAGGCGAGGTGGCAGCATCTTGTCTCTTGCCACCTTGCTCCCTCAGCTCTCACTGCTGCAACCGTGCAGCACCACTGCGCTCGTTTTCTTTTCGCACCCACCCACCTCTCCCTTTTCAGGTCCAACGGCCGTTTCACGGTTTTTCTTCATTGTCCGTTGCACATCGCTCAGCCACAGCCTCACGCTGCGACCTGTTCGGACCCACCCACCCTCGCAGCTCGCTCTTGGGTTTCAGCAGTGCTGCGGGCTTTCACCCACACTCTTAGACGTCACGACTAGTCGCACATAGTCCACACTTTCCCTGTACTTGGTAGACTACTCGCCTCTCACTCATCCATTCCCGATCACCAATCACATTCAATATTCATGGACAGCCCCTTTGTGCTGTTTCAGTCTGAGTCTCTTGTGTGGCCGTTCCCTTGCTCTTCACTGTCATGGGTCTGAACGGTCACTCCGTTGTTGGTCGTCTCGATGAATCCGTCCATCGCTCTCTGGTTTCGCCCACTCATGCTTCAGTCAACACCAGCTGCTCATCACACAATAATGCAGTTGTATAGGCCAAGTTTTGTGGGATGGTCTTCATGGCGGATGTTCCTATGATGTTGCCAACTTCAAGTGTGATCTTGTTGTAGGACGTGAGTGGATTGATCTCTACCATCTTGTTGTTGATGATCATTGTGTCGCCATGAAATGGCCTGAGCTGGGGGCGATGTCTAGGCAGCACAAAACACAACAAAAGGATAAAGATCAACTAGCTCTGCTAGAGATCAAGGGAAAGGGGTACTAAGCACTTTGCTTAGGTCTTTGAATGGGAAAGTATCAAGAGAATAGACTGGGGTTGCCAGGCTACTCCTTGGGGTTTATATACTAAAGTGAGGTTTGTACATGTTGTAACTAGATCTACTAGATACTATTAAATACATGAGTAGGAGGCATGGGAGGGCTATGCAATCCTGTGCATCAAAATGGAAGAGAAGCATGACATGTGGATCAAGTGATATAGAAGCATGTTAATGTGAAAGAGAAGGAGGGGACATAGCTTTGTGATATTAAATACATGCACATCAGATGAGGATGTGGCAGGATATGAATACATGAGGTTAACATG